>PVKE010003965.1:11272-32259 GCA_004027555.1 Craseonycteris thonglongyai
ATACCTACGAGCCACGTACATTATTTTAAATTTCCTAGGAGCCAGGTTAAGAAACAATAAAAAAAAAAGAGATGAAACTGATTTTTTTTTTTTTTAAGATTTATTTATTTGTTTAAGAAGGGTGAGAGAGAGACAGAGAGAAGAGGGGAAGGCCCAGAGTAGTCTCCACAGTTGCTCATCATTAGTTGCAGCACAGTTTCATTCCACACAGGTGGATGGGGGAGGGAAGTGAACTGGGGGCCTCCCACATGAGAGGTGAGAACCTTCACTGCCAACCTGGTGGTTACTAGTTGAGCTGCAGTTCAGCATATGGGTTGGCATGGGCTGGGGCTGAGATTCAATTCCCATATCTTGTGGTTGCAAGGCAAGCGCTCAACCTGCTGAGTGATCCTGGTGTCCCCTAAAGTTTATTTTTAATAATATCTTTTAATTAAACCAATACTGGTATCTAACATGTTGTCATTTCGAACTGTAACCAATACAAAACATTGAGATATTTTATATATTTTTTACTGCATGTGCAAAATCCAGCATGTACTTGACACAGCACATCTTGATTCAGACTAGCCATTTCTAAAGTATTCAGTCATCCCTTGTGGCTGGTGGCTGTCATGCTGGACAATGCACACGAGAGGCACCGGATGCCATGCAACGTCCCTGAGACGGGTGTCTGTGCCCAACCACTGCTCATGTGCAATAGCCCAACAGCTCTGTCTCCTTTGAGGTAAGAGGGAAAGGTCCCTTAGGAAATAGGCTATGGATTTATTGACTGTAGCAGAGAAAAGTCAAGACCAGGCTGCTACTGCCACCTGGCTCTGAGCAGGGCTCCCATACCAAGTTCTCTGCCTGGGTGTTTGGGATAAAGCTGACCGGCTAAGAGGGACTTACACTCAAGGCTGAGGGCTTCTAGTGGCCAAAGCTGTCAGAGAAGAGGTGTCACAGGGCCAGACAGACACATGAGGAGAACCTCACACATGCCTTTGTCCCCAACCAGCGGGGGCTGCCTCAAGCTGACATCACCGTTAACAGTAGTTACACACAGAGCCCCTCTTTTGCAGGAAACATTCCACAGTAGCCGAAGAAGTAGAAATGTTAGTGCATGCCAGCCAGCCATGTAAGCAGAATCCCTCAGGCAGCATTTCCAAATGGAGGTCCCAGGAAAAGGTCAGCAGTTCTTAATCTAGAACGCCTTCTCCAAGAGCAAGAGAATGCAAAGGCCCGGGGAAGCCGGGATGGCTCAGTGGGTTAGGCGCTCACTTTGCAGCCCCGGGGACTGAGGATCGAATCCCGGCCCCGGCCTGTGTGGACCCATGTGCTGAACTGGGAGCTCCCCCAGTTCGGTTCTCACTGGAGTGAGACCCCGGCCCAGTTCCTGCCCTGTGCAGCCCCGCCCATCTGTGGAATGAAACTATGTGGAAAAACCAATGATGTGCAGCTATGGAGACTGTTCTGGACCTTCCCCCTTCTCTCTATCTCTGTATCTCTCTCTCTCTCTCTGTCAAAAACAATAAAAATAAATCTTTAAAAGAGAATCCAGAGGCCCTGGTTGGTCTCTAAGGGCCCTGAATTCTTAAGAATGTAATGATGAATCAGAGAAGGGATTTACCCCCAGAGTCCAAAAGTTAGTCAAATCTTACCGGTAAGTGCCTCAGAAAGATGATAGATAGATAGATAGATAGATAGATAGATAGATAGATAGATAGATAGATAGATAGATAGATAGATAGATAGATAGATAGATGATAGATAGATAGATAGATAGATAGATAGATAGATAGATAGATAGATGGAAAAAGGAACCCTGGCTAGTAGACTGGGTTATCTGTTGTGGCCGGGTGGAGGTGGGTTAAAGGCAAGTCCACTGAATTTTCTAGCACTCTTTGAAATATGGGTTACTTGATAAGTAGTGTGTATTTGGAAGAATTTTTGCTTATGCAATTACCCAAATACACACACACACACACACGCACAAATTTTTGAAATCAGGGCCACTCAATAGTATTAAAGTGTTGAAGAAGTTACTCAAAGAAAGGGGCTTCAATTGGGAAATACATCACATTCTGACAGCAATCCTAGCCGACCACGCCTGCCTTCCTTGCAAATTCTGGGCCTATTTAATACAACTCATGCTGTGAAATAGTTCTAGAAAGGGCAGGGCAGCATGGGGTATTGGGAGGTCTTCGGGCAACCTTCAAACCTGCTGTAAGAGCCTGAAGACTGAACTGAATAATAAACACTTACCTTAAGTGAAAGGGCTGTAATCAAAAGAACAAGGAAATGGGCCGGATGGACCCGTAGGGTGGCCGTATTCATAACTGGGAGGGAGGAGTGAAATTTTGAGGTCAGAAATAACTTCCACCAGCTCACCACACATATCCAGTAGGAAAAACTTGAGGCTAGCCAAGCCCTCCCTTATACTAAATTCCCTGTGATGTCTTGCCCACTATCCCTTTCTTTAATGTCACATGAACTGGATTTATTCCCCCCCAGTAGAGCCAGGGCAGGACCAAAAAGAGGAGAGTGGAGGCTTAGACTAAAAAAGAGGCAAGGCGTTGGCCAGTTGGTGGTTGTTTGGATACTTTTTTTTTTTTAATATTTATTTATTTATTTATTTATTTATTTTTGACAGAGAGAGAGAGAGAGAGAGAGAGAGAGAGAGAGAGAGAGAGAGATACAGAGACAGAGAGAGAACTGAACTGGGGGAGCTCCCAGTTCAGCATATGGTTCTGCACGGGCCGGGGCCGGGATTCGATCCTCGGTCCCCAGCGTGCAAAGTGAGCGCTTAACCCACTGAGCCATCCTGGCTTCCCCTGTTTGGATATTTTTAATGGTGGTTTGGCGGCCACCTGTGAAAAAAAATCTATCGACAAGCTTTCACTAGTTGAGCGATCATCATTAACGGCCCTCTAAGGAATTTTGAAAGTGGAAGAAGCTTGACGCTCAGCCCTCTGCCATGGATCGCCCACCATGTGCCACAGAATCGGCTCCAGCTGCAGAAATATTTAGAAGCATAGATGGTGTCAGGAACCAAACTCTGCGTGCTGAATACATCAAAGCAGAAAGACGAGTTTATGGCAAGCCTACAGGAGCAATAAGTTTCAAATTGCTCACAGATTAAGGGATTTTTTAATGGGATAAATAAGAAAGTTACTTGGTTGCCTAGTGGTCTTTCTCATTTGGGTCAGGGTGGCTGAATCAGGTGAATAAGGAAGTTCAGAGATGGCATGACCAGACCTGGCACTTGGGGATTAATGCCCCCTGTTGATTTCTGAGAATAGCTATAGATTTCTATAAGGTCAGGTTACGTTTACTTTATGTGTCGACCATTTCCATTTTGTCCTTGACATAAGTGACTCCATTTTAGTTTGATTCTACAAGGGTAAGATTTGGATGCCTCAATGAGGGGGTATAACCCAACCTGTCCCCTCAGACACCTCCCCATTCCACAGGCTGAGATGGGAAATATCTTCCCTGGAGCCAGTTGGGGACAGTCTTGCATCAATGTTGAAGAAAACAGAAATTCAGGCTTTGATTTCTCAGGCAAACTTCATTTATTGACATGTAAGTTTAAATCATATTTAATAAAAAGCTTTGTGAAATCTAAAATGCTGGGCCAGCCACTCCTTTCCTTGGAAAAGATAAGAGCAAGGAGGTTAATCAATATGTAGTTGGGTCCAGGTTATACACAGATCCAGGTAGGGCAAAGGTCTTTTAAGATTAAACATATTTAATTGTGCATATTCCATTATCTTCATGATAAAACCTTTTCTTTGTTTACTGATAGCTAATGAGAAGTAACACATCAATAAAATAGGTTGACCATTCAAACAAGTAAACTATTTAGTATAGTTTATATTTAATATAGTTGTGTTTGTTCCTCTAAGACTTAGTCACAAAAATTTTGTTTAGGAAATTGAATGTGCTTGCTAAAATTGTAAAATGAGCTCACTAGCTTTGAATTAATTTCATCCAGAATTCAGCACACTGAGTAGATTCCCCCAGGTTACTCTTCTGAGGTTTATAAGGATCTAGTAAATAAACTGTCACTCTAGCAGGTTTAAATCCAAGCAGATTAAAACTTTCATTCTCCCCTAACTAAGTCATAAATATTTTAAGTTAAATTTGATGCCAATATTAGAGTAATCCAAAGGAAGAGTGCCAAGTTTTCCACAGTTTCTGAATGTTTCTCTTTCTATCACACTGAAAAAGTGTGGGCATAACTAAATTCTACAAAATAGATACATGTTAAACTTGTATCCTATTTCACATTGTAACAGGGGTTGTTTATTCTCTGGAGAAGCATCCTGATATAAAACATATGTTCTACCTAATTTTACTGTTTTTTATATTTTTAATATTTTTACATTTCAGTCATTTGTTGCTTTTAAATTGGGGTCTGTGGCAATATTGTATTTCATCCCTTCCACTCTTTTCCTTGCATAAATGGGTTCCAATAATGAGTGGCTATCATGTAAGTAACACCGGCCTCATTTCTTGAGGTAACATTTTACATTTACACAGACTAGCTCATTTGATCATCAGAATATCTTGTGTGGGGGAAGCCGGGATGGCTCAGTGGGTTAAGCGCTCACTTTGCAGCACTGGGGACCGGGGATCGAATCCCGGTCCCAGCCCGTGTGGAACCACATGCTGAACTAGGAGCTCCCCCAGTTCAGTTTCTGTCTCTCTGTCTCTCTGTCTGTCAAAAATAAATAAATAAATAAAATACATTAAAAAAAGAAAAGAATATCTTGTGTGGTGATGGGCTTTCCTCCCACATTACAGGTGCAAAAATGGAGGCTCTGAGAGGTTGCATGACTTGCTGAAGATAACCAGCTAGTTAAGTGATAATAGTCAGAGTATAAAAGCCAGGCTTTCTTTGTCCAATCATGTATCCTTCTGGTCATGTCACGCTTGGGAATTGTGCTTCTCTCCTCCACATAGGCTATATCTGCTGATGCAGTCAACGCAAGACGTTGAGCTTTGAATTTCTGACCACATTTCTGTTATGGCTGAGGCATGTGCCCCCAGCAGCGTGGTTTAGGGAGTGACATCTTAACTCTGATCTCCATTTCTCAAAAATACTTTCTTCTTGCATGGTGGCCCTTGGGCCATTACCTAGTTAACGCTGATTGCTGCAGGAAATTCATTAGTTCAAAAGGAATATGATTATAGTTGCAGGAAATTCATTAGCTCAAAAGGAACAAGATCACACTTGGAAACAGTGAGTGAGGCTGTTAATTATTAACAAGAGATCACCCAAAAGATACAACATGGAATTATTAGGGGGGCTGTTGGGACTGTCAGGACAGAATGAACAGAGCTCCTTCAGTCATCTGTGGGGCATAGAAGTGTTGCTCTCTCCCTGAGCATTCACAACATGCCCACAAGAGCCAGGAGGCGGGGGAGAAAATAACCCACTATTCTTATTCTTTTATAATTCTCCTTATTTAAGTGTTTTGAGCCATACAAAACCTGTGAGGCGACAGATTCATGCTTTGTACAAGGCAAGTCAATAAATTTAACCAATCTTTGTTGAATACTCCTGGTAGGTAAGGCTCAAAGCTACACTCCATAAATTGGGTTATTATGTCCATTTCACAGATCAGCAAACTGAGGCTTGCTGGGCTGACTTATCCAGGGTCACACCAGTAAGTGGCAGAGCCAGATTCACACCCGAAGGGCAGCCCCCCGTTCAGAACAGGAAGGAAGAAAACCCATTCATGCCTGGCTCTTGCTGCTCCCTGCTGCCTTCTCCCACATCCTTGTCTCTTCTGGGACACACCTCCCATCTGTGTTTCATGAGCCCATTTCTGGAGAGCTGGGGCAGAAAATGGAGTTCCTGGTTCTCAGAATGACAGTTAGATCCTTTTGTTTCGTTTATGACCCTCTTGTGTTTTCAAAATGGACATAGCCAGTCCAGGTTATGACCTGAATGCCAAGGTCAGTGGTGATATCAGAACTTCTATAGGAGAGGCTCTGGGGGCAACCCTGTTGAGGGAAGGTGGGAGGGACTAAGGGATTTTTCTTGAAACCTTTTCTAAGACCTCTGGGATTGATCACCAAAAAACTGACCTAATAGCCAAGAGGTGATTCATAAAATACATACTTAGTTTACAAATTAATAAAGATGTGTACTGTACATAAAAAAGGCAACACTGACTGAGTTAAATAGAAGAGCAGACACTGAGGAGTATTTTTTTATTTTTTTTTACATTTCTAACCATCCATCAGTCATTCCATAACAAGGGTACCACATGGTGGTCAGACTGTATGGGTCTGAACTCGGGCTCCATCATTTATTGGGTCATCTTGGGCAAGCTACTTAATTGCCCTATGCCTTTTGTTTTCTTATCTATAAAATGAGGGTAATAATGGTACCTTTCTCATGGGGTTGTTTTGAGTATTAAATAATACTTGCATCACACTTAGTGCCCAATAAATTATAAACATTCGCAATAAATGTTATTATTATACCATAATTACCATCAGCCTGAGGTTTTTCAACACATGCTTGACAGTTTTTTTTCTCTTTATTAATTCTTATTTGGAATGATCTTGGATGCAATGACTGTTGAAGATTATGAGAAGCTAAAAATACCAACTCCAAGTCACTTTCTTGGTACCTTGACCAACTTTAAATAGGTCTTGCTGAGAAAAGGCATCAGTAGCAAACAGGAAAGCATTAAAAACACTGTAAAAGATACTTAACAAAATAGTTATTCTCCTAAGCCTCAGAAATTAAAAATAAAAGGCAGATGACAACATTGAACTTGAGGAAAACGCTGAGAAATATCCACTGAATCTACATATACTTTAAACATTTTAAAGAAACATATGTACCTTCTCACCCACTTTGTATAAGGAGAGAGTGACATATGTAAAAGCAATTTAAATTTACTTTTAAAATAATTCTACAATTCCACAGTACTACTTTTGCTATCAATTGCTCTCCCAACACCCCCTTTTCTATTATAATCACAAGAGGCAAGTAGAAGCATCTGAAGAGTTAAGAGGGGCACCCCAACCCTCCCGCAATGTGCTCACGTGGACCCGTTTCTCTGCAGCCCTGCGTTTACAGAATTTTGTTTGCGTAGAGGTACTGCAGGAGCTCTGGATGGCAGTGACTCTGGAAGAAATTAGCAAAGGTACACATGAGGGAGGGAGTCGATAGACCTCCTCAACTACAGAATGAGTGGGCAGTTGTCAAATGCAGAGCATAAAGACAAGGAATCTTCAGATTCTCAGAGATGGGGGCGTCATTGTCTGCATTCATCAGACGAGCTGACTGGAAGTGCCAATACATTTTGTGAATGACCCTCCAGGCGTTTTGCCATTTACCTTTCATTATGGGTCAATTGCAATTGAAGCATAACTGGCCTGAGTGGTTTTATGGGGGATAACCCCCTGCTGTGCCTGGCCACTTTCTGCATTAACACCAGGAGCGCAGGGACCTCTGGGAGAATTCTCTACTACGCTTGATCACTTACCAGCTGATGGCAGAGTTTGGGGGTCCCTTGATCTTCTTCACTCTGGAAGCTGTACCCCTTCCTTGGTCTCAGATATGGAGAACAGGCTCGAAAGGTTGTTTTGCAAGCCTGAGAAAAATAATATTACCATCTTCTTGTCAAAAATATTAGAGAATTCCATAATCCCAAACAAAGAAGAGACTAGCACCCAACCTGTGATCTGGGGGCCATTGAGAGTGTGCAAGTGACTCCCAGGAAGTTTGAAAAGTTGAACCTTACAGGACTTACACGTTATTAAATGACCATGTCTATAATTTGGGGCTGGTGGGAAGGGCATAGCTTTGCAGTTTACCACAGCCTTTGTTAATATTGTCCTAACAAAAGCGGTACTAGAATCTTTAATCTATGTGTGTCTCTCTGTCTGTCTTTCTGTCTGTTTCTCTTTCTCTCTCTCTCTGAAGATAAGTGGTTTGGTGGAACTCTTTTTCTCCCAGTAGTTTTGAGGACACATTTTCTCCAACAATGAAACTAAATCTCTGTAGGGAATTGAGAAGACAGGGTGGGAAGTTTGTTCTAGATGTAGTGACAGAAGCTAGCTGGGCATGAATGAAGATCCTCATTATTTGGGCTGCTGCCCCATGAATTAAACCTGAGCCTCTCTGCCCCCACCCTCCATTAACCTGAGCTCATCTAGCACTGAGAGGTGCTGGGATTGGGCAGGAGAAGCAGGAATAAATGGAAAATAACACTCTTGCTCAGAGATTACACATTGAGGGGGCGCTTTTTCCAGGAATCATACCAACATGCTGCTAAGTGTTTGTAAGTAAACTGGCAGGAACTGGGAGTTGGCATCTCAATTCAACAGGACTACATCACAACTCCTTTTGTGAAAGGCGGAGACTTCATGTCTTTGGTTGGAGAGTCATGGACTTACCTTGGCAACGTGGGGATTTCTATCCTGTAAATGGATCAGGAGTGAGTCTTGAGTCTGCTTAACTTGACTGGTGAAAAACTTCTTCCATTTCCGCCCAGCAAAGGCAGCCAATTGCCCAAACAAGACAAAGGCAGAGTATCTCAGACTGTCATTCTCCTGTGGGTCCCCCGTGAACAAAACAGATCAAGGCAACTGCCTCAGAGAAAATCACAGCATTGCTCTTGCTTGCATGTTACAGGGTGGGCTAACAGGTCCAGTCTAAAGCTGGCTGGGGTCGGGGGCAGTGTGGGGATGGGCTGAGTCTTCAAGGAAACTCTTCACTAGCTGATGAGAGGATTAGACTTGGCAGTCATTAGTGCTTCTCCCAGCTTCCCAGACTTTTTCTTCATTGTTTAACATTAGGGAAATAAAATACTAGTACATTTCTATGACTCAAAATTCAAAATACCGTATTTTGCTGTGTACAAGATACCTCCATGGATAAGATGACCCCTACTTTTCTAACCCAACATTAAGAAATCAATACATGGGTTACTCTCATGCATAAGACAACCCCCAATTTTTGGTCTAACAATTTTAGACAAAAGTATCATCTTATACACAGAAAAATACAGTGATCTCTGGTCAAGATGGTGGAGTAGGTAAATGTTGTACTTCCTCCTATCCTGAACACATCAAATTACGACTGAACTATGGACCAGCTGTCAGTGAGAATCACCTGAAGTCTCGCTGAACAGAAGTCCTATAACTAAGGGCATACTGATGAAGCCACCTCAAGACTGGTAGGAGAGAGGAGACGTGGCATGGGCTGGTCCCATGCCCCTGTGTGACCGTTAAAAACTGGGAAGAATAGCTCAGCTGTGGAGGTCCCCCCTAAGGAGCAAGAGGTCCCAGCCCCACATTAGGCTCCCCAGCTCAGGGTTCCAGTGCTGGGAAGTAAAGTCTCCATAACTCCTGGCTGTGAAACCAGCAGATATTGTGGCCAAGTGAGACAGAAGGTGGCTAGAGTTCTAGTCACTCCTCTTAAAGGGCTCATGCACAGACTTACTTGCTGATGAACTCACTTACTCTGAGCTCCAGCACTGGGCAGCAGCGCAAAAGCGCCAGGGACATTTGGGGAGGAACTGAGTTGTCTGGCTTAGAGAAAGAACTGGAAGGACAACTTTCTCTCAGACAGAGTGCTGGCAGAATCCATTGTGCTTTTGCTGAGTCCTTCCCTCTCCCAGCGTGCAGCTGCCTTATCGGAGTCTCTGTCAACCTGGCTAACACCATTGGTCCCTCCCTGGTGCTTCCCTGAATCCCCACCCCCACTTGATTTGATGGCCCACCCAAGCGACTTCCACTGGCTTTTCCATACAAATGACCTCTTGGCTCATGATGCAGACTTTCCTAAAGTATCTCAAATATTCACAAACCCCAAATGAGCAACAGCTGGCCTTGGCATGCCCTGTACCTCACATTGAGCCTGGTACTTGCAGCAACCAGCCTTGCTCTGTGGCTTGCCTCTCCCAGGTACCTCCAAGCCCAGCATGGGTGGTGGCCATCTACAAATTGCTTTGTGGCTCATGCCAAGGTGGCTTCAGACAGGGTAGAGGTGGTGGCTAATCTTGGCCTATAGTAGCTTACTTGGCCTTCAAGTAAGCCCCATGGCCAGCACACCTAGTGGCTGGCTTTGGACCATGCCCAGCCCTCTCTGTGGACAGCACATCCAAAGGGTAGACTAGGCAGGCACCAGAGCCCTGCTAAAGTGAATCCTGCTCCATAGTATCAGCCCCTACACAACAGCTCCTCCACTGGAGTCATGGCCAGTTCTCACAACCAACCAGTCTGAGGGTCAATCCCTCCCACTCACATGCAAATAGCAACCAAGGCTCAAAGTTCTGTGAACCTTGGTCAAGTTACCTAACTTGTCTGTGCCTTGGTTTCCTCATCTGTAAAGTGCAGATAATAACAGTGCCAACCTCACAGGGTTATTGTGAAGATTATATGAGATAATCCATGTAAATTGCCTCACACCATGCCTGGCACACAGTAAGAGCTCACTAGATACTACTGTTATCATTACATTTATAAAAGAGCATTGAATGCATACTGGTATTGTCCTCCTCCTCTTCCTCTTCCTCCCCCCCCTCATCATCATCATATAGATATTCACTTCTCTATTACAACAAAAACTTGAGGCATAGTTTTAGAATCCTATTCTTTTTGTCTTCCATAACCCTCAGCACAGTACTAGTCTCTCAATAGATTTAATAAATAAGTGAATAATAGAGATTTTTTTTTCTGAGCAACACACTACCCAGGGCTATCCAATCCCACTTTGATTTTCATAACCTGGAATGTTTCTGAGTTGCTTCACTTACATCATCTAATAGAATTCTGGTCTGAAGAGTGATGTCTATGAAGAAGGAGCCCAGACCTTTCCCCTGGATCCTGCCCAGGATGATGGTCAGAGTCTTCATACTCTCGTGGATGACTTCAAGGCTCACGGGGTCATACAATCCATGCACCAGCAGGTCTAGGACAATTCTCTTATATTTTCTCACCTGTTTTCAAGGTTTGAAAAGCATTAGCAGTAGCACAGGAATTGCTCCCATAAGCTGAAAAGCAACTCCACTTCTAATTGTCCAGTAACCTAGGACTTGAACTAAGAGTTTATGCCTTTTTATAGGACAACTCTCATCAAAATTCAAACGCTTCCATTAAGCTGACCTAGAAACCTAAGTCAGTCTCAGAAGAAGGACAGACAAAGTGATCTGGAGTGTGATTCATGGTGGACAAGGCTGGGAAGGACGTATCACAAAGAGTGGGAGACCTGGATGATCTAGGTTTCTGGGGCATACTAAGTACCTGCATAGAGGACAAGACAAAATGGTCACTGAAGTGGACAGATGCTAAAGGAGGAGATTAAGAAAACATCTTTTACTAAATAAGCATGAATTATTAGAAAATAAGTTCACCAAAGAGGGTGATGTCCAGCTGTGTATTAATCCTGCCTGTAGCTCTGTTTCCCAAGAATGATCATACTGAGGTGTGACAAGCCTAAAATAACCCAAATGAGCCATGCCCTCATACCATCTCCTTCCCTTGAGTGTGGGAGGAACCAGTGACTTGTTTCTAGCTTATTGAGCATGACAACGGTCATGGGATGTCATTCCCATTGTTACTTGCATTATATAAGACTCCACCTTAGCAGAGAGGAGTGGGTGATACTCTTCTGCTGGCCTTGAAGAAGGAAGCTACCATGCTGTGAGACAGTGTCCTGAAGGTGGCCCCCTGGCTGATAGCCAGCAAGGAAACAGGGACCTTGGTCCTACAACTGGGAGGAACTGAATTCCTCCAACAGCCACTTAAGCTTGGCAGAGGAGCCTTAGCTTCAGAAAGGAATGCAGTCTGGCCCACACCTTGCTTGCAACCTTGTAAGACCCTGACCAGAGGACCCAGCGAAGCTGTACCCAGACTCCTGACCATGGAAACTGCAAACTAATAAATGCTAGGTATGTGGTGATCTGTCACAGAGCAATAGATGACGAGTATAATACATGGGGTACCATCTCCCAGGTCTGGGGTCTCCCATGAGGACTGGCTGAGCACCACCTTCCTACCTACCTTGTCTGGGGTCTCACAAGCCATGGTTCTCAGGCCTCTCATCGCCATGTGACGTTTTCTAGCACTGGGGTCCCGCGCTCTTTCTGCTAAGATGAAAAACACATTCTTCAGAGGCTCCCACTTCTGGAACCTCAGTTTCCAAGAAACCTGGATGGTGAGTCAAAATGGATTGATTTGGGAGTGTTCAGAGTCATGCCCCACCCTAACCCCAATCCCTCGTATATGGCCTGCTCAAACGTACCTCTTCTTTCTCCATCTAAAGACACCTCATTTTTTGCCAGAAATATATTAGTTTGGTCTACATCATGAAGAAGTTGGTGGAGAAAGAGGAAATGGAGAAAGAAAAAAAGAAACTAAGAATTGGTGTTGAGGTAGGTTTGGGGAGGTGATGGGGGGAGGTGCTCTCGGGGAGCTGAGAAGAAGGGCCTTAGATGAGTTGATGTGAGCTGTGAATAGGGAGCCTTTCACAGGACAAAGGCCTCTGTTTTCCTCCCATCTCAAAGAACAGAACATCCTGGACCCTGTTGCTTCCTTCAACCCTTCCCCATTTCTCTGCTCTACTTTGTAGCTAAACACCATGAAAGACGTGCCTTGACTTGCTTTCTCCAATTCCTCTCCTCCCTTCTCTCTGGAACTCAGCCATCAGGTTGATGTGCCCCGCCCCCAACATGGCCAAATCCAAGGTCAAGTCTCAGTACTTATATTACTCAGCCTCTCAGCAGCATTTGACACATTAGCAAAACACATCTACAAGCATTTCAGGACAAGGGAAGGATGCCCCACCCCGGAATGCAAGCATCTCAGCACTTAAGATTAGGAAAAGAAATGTATGAATAATGCAAACTAGGAAATGCTGCATGGCTGATGCAGAGAGCTATAGTTCAAGGCTTTAACTCTAAGTAAGTGCAGGGCAAGTGATAGGCCCACTGTAGTGAGCATAGGATCCCTGATACCAGGGAGGTTCTGGTGTTCTGCACAACACAGCACATGGAGTCCGAACCAAGACAATGTAGACAAGACCCACTCCAAAGCCACCTCTCCACCATCCTTAGCAATGGGGTGGGGGCAGGGGTGGGGCGCTGGAGATTGGATTCATGGCACTATTTGGTGTTTGGGTGATTAATGAGCCTTGTCATTATTTCTGACTTTTCACTGCAGTTCAGTCTATACTTTTAATATAATTTCACAGCAAGCTAAATTTGTCTCAACTTGTTATTATCTTCTTGGTATTCTGTAAACATTCTATCCGTGTTAAAAGAACTGTCATAGAACTTTTTTTTTAGAAGGAAGCTCACAGGAATGCACCTAACACAGAACAGCAAGCACATATTATAAAGCAGCTGCTGGGAAGGAACATTCATTCATAATATTTTGTGTCAGACCTTGGAAAAGAAAGACATCACTGATGTCCTTTTCTTCTTGGGCTGGGTGGTGGGGGTGGAAAGGGGCTGGCCCTGCATTCTTCTCTGTGTGGGGTCCATGGAACTAAAACAAAAACAAAAAGGATGGTTCAGCAGGTTAAGTGCTCCCTTTGAAGCCCGGAGGACTGAGGATCCAATCCTGGCTCCGGCCCAGGCGGACCCACAGGCTGAACTGGGGTGTGCTTCCTGAATGCGGTGAGGCCCCCAGTTCAGTTCAAAAATAAATAAATAGAGAAAATAAAAATCATCCTAGGAGCCATAAAATCTTTTGAAATCTTCATCGTCCACAAGCTCTGTGTCAGGGTAAGAATATAAAGAAGCACCATCACTGAGGCCTCTCCTTAAGAACCTGTCACCTTGGTGACAAGATGGAATAGTCCTATAAAAAGATAAAAACAAGTCCAGGCAGCTTGAAGAGAACTCATAACACAAGGGTTAAGACCGCTGTGGTTCCTGGTCCATCCTACCATCTTCTTGTATCAGAATAACCAGAGACAGAAAATACAGATTCTGGGCCCCACGCATAGACAGTTGAAATCAACAGTAGCATGAAATGTAGACATTTTAAAAGCTCCCCAAAAATGTAAATTGGTACTGCATTTTAGAGGGGATTTTGACACTCTCTCTTACAATTTTAAAAAGCACATATCTTTCAGCAATATTTCATCCTACAAGTACACTGGCATATCATTTGCTCAAGAATATACACCATAGTTTTGTAATGAACAACATAATGTCCTTTAATAGTTGTAATATAATAAATTACACACACACATATATATATTACAACTGTAGAACTATAAGATGACTACTACGCACCCATTAAAAAAATATTAGGGGGGAAGCCGGGATGGCTCAGTGGGTTAAGCGCTCACTTTGCAGCCCTGGGGACCGAGGATCGAATCCTGGCCCCGGCCCATGTGGACCCATATGCTGAACTGGGGAGTGCCCCCAGTTCAGTTCTCACCAGGGAGAGACCCCGGCCCAGTTCCTGCCCTGTGCAGCCCCGCCCACCTGTGGAATGAAACTATGTGGAAAAACCGATGATGTGCAACTATGGACTGTTCTGGGCCCTCCCCCTTCTCTCTGTCTCTGTATCTCTCTCTCTCTCTCTCTCTCTCTCTCTGTCAAAAACAATAAAAAAATAAATCTTTAAAAAATATATTAGACACATTGATATGTGCTAAAATGATCTCCAAAATATACTGCTGAGTCAAAAGTGCAAATCAGTGTGTAAGTGTGCTGTTTGCGTAAACACAAAATGAGGGAGGGAAATCTGTATGTCCGTATGTGCTAGCATAGTCATACAACAGGAAACACCCAAGAAACCAACAAAAATTGTCTCTGGGGTAGAAATCTAAGCAACTGAGGTGGGAGGAAGACTTGTTTTTTTCACACTTAAAAAATATAGACAGTTTGTAATTTTATCATGTGTATACACTATCTAAAATATATGCTATAAATAAACAAACAAAGCTCACAGAGTGATTCTGATCTGCAGCCTGATTTAAGGCCCACGAGTATAATCCAGGGCTTCTGAGGCCTTAATGTGCTCTCACACCATCAGAGGATCTGGTTAAAAAGGCAGATTCAAACTGATAAGCTCTCAGGAGACACCAATACTGCCGGTCCCAGAACCACGCTTTGAGGGTGAAAGTGTTAAGTTAAGACCTACAAGAGTCAAGAGAAGACTCTGCATGGCTGGAACAGCTAGTAGAGACCTCCCACAGCACGTGGGTGAGCTGTAAAGGAGAGGCAGAAGTGTACTTGACACATTGGAACTCCAGTGGGATTCCACAAACAGGGAGGTAGGTATCATGGTAATGGTGGAGATAACAATTAAAATAGGAGAGTAGTAAAAGATAAGGCTACAGGACGTCAAGGCCAGCGGTGGACTTTGACCACTAAAGACATTAGTTTCAGTTGTATTTTGTAGATAAGAGTGAACCATTAATTTTTTTTATTGAGGTAAAATCTACACAACGTCCAATTTAAATAGTTAATTTAAATTAGTTGTTCAACCGCCAGCTCTATTGAGTCCTAAGCTTTTTCATTACCTTACAAAGGAACCCTATAAGGTCTTCTGCCCCATTCTGCTCCTCCCAGCCCCTGGCAACCCACTAATCTGCTTTCTGTCTCTATGACTTTTCCCCTTCTGGATATTCTGTATAAATGGAATCATTCCATATTGTGACCTTTGGTGTCTGGTTTCTTTCTCTTCCCATAACGTTTTTGAGGTTCATCCAATTAGGCGCATGTATTGATGCTTCATTCCTTTTTATGTCTGGATAATGTCCCATTATATGGACGTACCGCCTCTGTGTATCCACTCGTCTGCTGATAGACAGTTGAGTTTTGTGTTATTTTCACCTTCTGGGTATTGTGAGTAGTGGTGCTATGAACACTGCGGTTCAAGTGTGTGTTTGAGCATCGCCGGTCAGTTCTTTTGGGTCTGTACCCATTAGTGGAATTGCTGGGTCACATGGTAACTCTAGGATTATCTTTGAGGAACCGCTCAACTGTTTTCCCCAGTGGCTGTGCCGTTTTACATTCCCCCAGCAGTGTGCAAGAATTCCAGCTTCTCCACATCACCGACAGTTGTTATTTTCCAGTTCTTAAAATTATTACTATATTCCTCCTAGTAGGTGTTAAGGAGTATGTTGTCATGGGCTAGATTAGCACTTCCCTCATGGCATCTTTTTGTGTGCTTGTTGATCATTTGTATATCTTTCTTGAAGAAATGGCTATTCAAATCCTTTGTCCATTTTGTAATGAATGGGGTTGTTTGTCTTTTTGAGTTGTAGAGTTCTTTGTATATCCTGAATACTAAACCCTTATCAGATATATGATTTACAAATATTTTCCCCATTCTGTAGGTTGTCTTTTTACTTTCCTGTTAATGTCTTCATGCACAACAGCTTTTAATTTTGATGGTCTAATTTGTCAGCTTTCAGTGCTGTTGCTCATGCTTTTACTCGTAGTGTTATGTCTAAGAATCCATTAGCAAATCTCAGTCATGCAAAATGACCCCTATGTTTTCTTCTAAGATCTTTATAGTTTTATATTTTGGTTGTTGGTCCATTTTGAGTCAATATTTCTATATGGTGTGTGGTACTGGTCCAGCTTCATCCAAAACACTAACTTTTGTTTATTTTAAAGATTTATTTATTTTATTTATTTTTATTTTTTTATTTTTTTAAAGATTTATTTTATTGATTTTTGACAGAGAGTAACAGAGACAGAGAGAGACAGAGAGAAGGGGGAGGGCCCAGAGCAGTCTCCATAGTTGACATTAGTTTTCCATGTAGTTTCTTTCACTCCACAGGTGGGCACAGGGCTGCGCAGGGCAGGAACTGGGCTGGGAGCCTCCCGCATAGGTCCCAGCAAGAACTGAACTGGGGGCACACCCCAGTTCAGCATGTGGGTCCGCATGGGCCGGGGCCGGGATTCGATCCTCGGTACCTGGGGCTTCAAAGCGAGTGCTTAACCCAAGGAGCCATCCCAGCTTTCCCTTTTTTTTATTTTTTGACAGAGTCAGAGAGAGAGAGACAGACAGACAGAGAGAAGGGGGAGGACCCAGAGCAGTCTCTATAATTGTACATCATCAGCTTTAGACATGGTTTTGTTCCACACAGGTGGGCGGGGGCCACACAGGGCAGGAACTGGGCTGGGGGCCTCCTGCATGGGAGACGTGGCCCCCTCGAGCCAGGAGCTGAACCGGGGGCCGAGAACCGAACTGGGGGCCTCCTGCTTGGGAAGCACACCTCAGTTCAGCATATGGGTCCGCATGGGCTGGGGCCAGGATTCGATCCTCGGTCCCCAGGGCTTCAAAGTGAGCGCTTAACCCACTGAGCCATCCCAGCTTCCCCAACTTTCGTTTATTTTAGCTCTTAATTTTTTTTAGGTGAATTGGCAGGCAAGTAGATGCATTAGTTCTCAGCTCCGGCTGCTTCAGGTCACCTGAGGAACTTTTAAAGCTCCTGAGACCTCAACTGCACCTCAGGCCAAGTCTGTCATCTCTGGAGACGGGCCTGAGCAGCAGCAATTTTTAAAGCTCACCAAGTAATTCCAATGAACTAGGGTGCTAGTGACCAACAACCTTAGTTTACTGGGGCCTGAGGGTTTCATGGGACACGGGATTTTTCAGTTCTAAGACCAGGAAGTCCTGGGCAAACCGGGACAAGCTGGCCAGCCTGCTGAATGTTCTTGAGTCTTCAACTTATTTGAATACAGGAAGCTGATCGAACCAGCCCTGCTAAACAGCTCTTTGGAACAGTTAACTGTTTGATTGGAAGATGTGTGGGGACTTGGCCTCTTCACCCTCTTTGTTTTGCCCGGCTGTTGGTTTCAGTAATGCCCTCTTGTTCAGAAGACACTGGAGAAGTCCATGAAAACACCTCTTTACCCATAGCCCCCGGTCTCTATCTTTTCATCTCTGGCCCACAGACCTCCCCACATCACTGCAATGAGGGGCCAAAGCAAAACCCCGAAAATTGCACTGCTACCAATTAGCAAGCTGTTCTTTGAGTAAAGGCATTCCCAGGCGCTTTACGTGAAGCCTCTTCTCACATTGGAGCGTGCATTGGAATCACCGGGAAGACTCACTAAAACCCAGATCCTCAGACCCAGGTCCCGGAGTTTCAGATTCTGCACATCTGAAGCAGGGTCCGACATGGGCCTTTCTAACAAGCGCCCAAGTGAGACTGGGATGCTGCAGATCTGGGGATCACACTTGCACTTGCATGTCACACAGAGGCAAACAAACAAACAAAACACATACACACACCACTGTGCTTGGAACTTTCCTTCCGGGGATTTTCGGCACATACCCTTCTGTTTCAATAGAACCTGTCACTCACTCCCTGTGTTGAATGCTCTGGATTCAAGCTGATGGGTGCCTCACAATGGGTCTGGGGTGTTTACAAGAAGCAAAGTTTCTTGAACTGAGGGCTGGTCGCCAAAGAGGGCATAGGCCTCATCATGCAACAGCTGGTGTCTCTGTTCTGAGCCTTAAAAAAGTCATGCTTGAAGCTTCTCTTCATTGGGAGGAGAAGCAACCCCGGGTCCCTTTCTTTGTACTTGACTTCTCTCGCATGGTCCGCATGGCCGCTGACGGCTGCGGCCATCTGAGGCCAACCTTCCAGGCTTCAGAAGCCGAGTCTCCAGCCTTGTCACTTCTTAGTGGCACGTCTAGAACGGAAGGCCATGGAAGGCTGTCAGCAGGGCAAAGTAAATGAGAGCTGAGTTTTCTGCATGGACGATTCAGCTTGTGGTCAGACACACACCTAGCGCTTCACCTCTAGCTCACACATCTGCTAGCAAACCCGCCTCCACCTCCCCGCCTCCCCATCACAAGAAAAAAATCTGTGCTCTAGTACAATCTCACACATTGTCAGGCTCAGCTCAGTCTTTGGTGCAGGAAAAGCACTTCTCACAGTTGGCGGTTCCGCCTCCATTTGAATCCCCCGGATCGCTTGTTACGAACTCCAGGGCCACCCCATAATTATCAGAGCTGACTCGGAGGGAGTGCAAGGCCTCAACACAGCACGTTTTTACAAGGTGCCTGGTGGTATGACACACACACTCATATGAGAACCTCTGCCCTGGAAATGAGATGACCCCCGAGTTGACGTATCTACTGACCTGAGACCATACACCAGGAGAGGTCCAAAGTCACAGGGACAGCGGAGGCCCAGGGTAAGGGGAGAGTGTCAGTGTCTTTGCAGGGGTTGAAGGCCTATGTTTGTGAGGTGCACTGAATTTCACTTTCAAAATAAAACGAAAACCACATGGTACAGGCTACGACCTGGGCAAGTCTCCTAGGGTATTATTCTTAAATTAAAAGCTCCCTTAAGAAATCAAATAAGTCAATTTGGCAGCCCAAAGCCCTTCCCCTGCAGCATGGTGTCTCCTGAGCTTAGTTTCTTAAAGGACCCCCACCGCCCACCTACCCGGCTCTTGCCTAGCACTGTCCTCCTTCCTCCTTTCTGACAAATTAAGTCCTTTAGACTCAATCCAATCAAACAAAGAGATCATTTCCATCGGTCTCAGTGCAGGATCTGAGAGAGGAACATTTTAATCAAAGTACAAGAAAATATACTACATGGATTCAAAGATTTCTTAGCTATTGTCTAACTGCATCTGCCAGCCCACTCACCCCCAAACAGCTGTTCTTTGCTAGGAGAACTAAGGTTTTTCCGATGGGTTGCTGTGATCATCACAGGCGTTTAGTGTAGTGTGACCAAGGCCAGGAGGCCACCTGGCCACCTTGAAGCCAAAGGCTCTGCTTGTCATTTCATGTATCCCTGTGCACTTTCTTCAATGAATTCTTCTTCCTTTGGGAAGTACTTCCTGTGCCAGTGCCCTGTCCCCGTATTTTTATCACCCTCAGACCCTGGAGTTTGGCTTCTCTGACACATTGTGGTCTCCACCTGGTCTTTCTGAACAGACCCAGATTTGGGGGTGATTTAGAAGACTGTTTAGGGCCTTAGGCTGACTCCTAGTTAACTTTGCAAATTTAAATCTTTCTGACCCAAATAGTAGGTGTATGGTCAATAATCCTTTTACTTATTGGAGCCAAAAGTTGTATTATAAAGGCTAGAATTACAAAACTCTTTGATTTTATCTGTAAAGTGAAGAAACTATTTGATTTCTAGTAATCCTTTCAACCCTGAACTTACTAATGACACTAATGCTAATAGCACCATTGTATATGCTGGGCTCTATAGCTCGCACTTTGTAGCCACTGCAGAAGCTGTTTTAGCTATCCTCTACTCACTCAACTTGCCAGGTTAACTAGTCTCCCAGCCTTCTGTAAACTGTATCAACCAATGCTCCACAAGTCCTTATATGCTTACCCAGAATCAGTTTATGACAGCTGTACTTGCCCTTGTAACCGTGGAATTTAAATATGATAGAAACTGATCAAATGAGTAGGCAGAGGAAGTTGTTTTAATGAAAGCAAGGTTGAAGGTTTTGGAAAGATTCAACAATGGGAAGCTGTTTAAAAAATTGCTATCTAATGAGTTAGGGACAGGAAATGTTTGGGAAAATGTTTAAATAATTTGAAATAATTATTGGAATGAGTATGATTCTGCAGAAAGTGACTTTACAAGTGTCTTCCAAGATGTCTTTACGTTCTCACTACACTGAAAGAAACCGGAACTAGAACTCACAGATGAAGTGATATGTGCATGGCTTATGCAAGGACAACTCAAACAGCAACTAGTGAGAAAGGCCATTCAAAGGAAAGGCCGTGGCCCTACATTAAAGATGGGGAAAGTCTATACTTTAAGGTAAAATAAAACATTTGAGGCATGTACCATCTTTTATAATTCTCTGCTTTAACCAACTTTTTCCATTAACTCTCTAAAATTCAGTCCCAATCTTTCAAATAAGAGGCCTTTTGTGTATTACCTTTAATCTTCTCAATAAACTTGAGAGGTAGGTTTCATGATGCCGTGTAGAGAAGGAGGCATCGGGGCTTCGGGTGACATAAACAACTCACTAGTTTATGTCAGAGTGAAGTCCATACATTCCATCACTATGTTTTTT
>PVKE010003965.1:32359-68129 GCA_004027555.1 Craseonycteris thonglongyai
TCACATCATTCATGCATCGTATTATGTGCCCATCACTCAGTATCAGTTCCCCTTCCATCACCTTATATCTAGTGCCCACTCCCACCTCCCCCCACAACTGTCCCCCCGCTCCTCCCCCCTATCCTGGTACCATCACTATGTTCTAAGGCTACTACATACCCAGCTCCTAGATCGCGTCCTGCGTGCTGACACAGGGCGTGGGCACTTCAGCCTGAAGCATCCCCTTCAGTCCCCTCTCACCCGAAAGCTGTTTACTGACTTCGTAGAACGGTCTCTAATCCATCTATTGATATAGATTGGGTTGACATAATTTGTGAAAAGGAGAAAGAAAAACTGGCTTCATGGTCAACAAGGCCCACTTCAGTCTTACAAGGAGAACGTGGACTCCTTAGGGGAAGGCCGAGGGCGCCCCCTGTGGCCGTGGCCTCTCCCCGCTGCAGGCGGGCGGGCCCTTACCTGCCGGGTCAGGTGGAGTTGCGGCTGGAGCGCAGCTGGTCCAAGGGCGTCTCGGGGGAGGGGCGGTTTCAGGGGTGGTATCCAGATGCGACGACTCGGCTCAATTCTCCCAGCCCCAAATTCCTAATACAGAAGGGAAATGAGGCGGTGAGGCAGGGTCTGGTCAGGATAACGGGTCAGCACCCAATGCTGGAAAGTGAAGGGAAAAAAAAAAAAAGAAAGAAAGTTTATGGTACTGGGGTGGGGGAGGGAATTGTCCTCTGCTAACCGACAAGATTGTTCTAGGTGGGCACAAGCATCACTTTTGCCTTTTACCTCCCCAAACTGCGCTGAAGTGTTTTTCCTCCTCCCCTTTCTGTATTTCCCCCTTTTTCTTCCCTCATGCGGAGTCGCACCCACACTTTCTAAAGAAAGGACTGTGATTCTGAGGCTCTTCTGCACCAAATGAACAGGCTCTGCCCAGTGCTGTTCCGCCGGGCCGCCACTAGGTGGCAGCATCTCTCAATGGACAGGTTCCAGGCAGCCTCGGCTTTGTGCAGAGGCTGCAGCGCTGCTTTCCCTTGTTCTTCTGTTAGAGCGCCTTCAATCTAAGGATGGAACACTGCGTTCCAGGCCAAGCAGCCTCATTGTGACTGATTGGTGCACCAACGGCTGGAGCTTTAACTGTTGGTGCCCCTTCCTGCTCAACAAACACCATAGGTCCTGAAAGGACTGATTTAAACTCTCAACTATTTAAAGCATTTATTAAACAACCAAAACAACAACAACAACAAAATGGGTGTAATGGTGCTTGCAGAATTTGGGATCCTACCACCCTTTCTCATTCCTCCTTCCCTGGACTCTGCAACCACATGCATAAACCTATTTATCAATAATTATTTATTGCCTGGCCCTATGTTGAATAACGTGGAAAATATGAGTATGTCCTAAAAAGAAAAAGAAAAAAGATTACATTTTCAAAGCTCTGAGAGCATATTGTTATGCTAATACATAATATTTATTAAAATTTTCCTTGTGCCAAACGTTGGGAGTAAAAAAATATTGCATAGACTATCTTCTTCGATTCTTACAATAAACCTAAGGTAAATAAATCCTCTTGCCATCCTCATTTTAAGAATGAGGAAATTAAGGCCCAGAGAGATGACCTTGCCAAAGGCCATGCATTTAATTACCGGTAGTGGCAGAGTTAGAATTCACCCAGAGGCAGGCTAATGTCAGAACTGAGACTCAGCCACAACACTATGCAGTGGGTAAGTTTGGGCAATGAAACTATTCATAGGAGGTAGGTGGACAAATAGAAACCAGAAAAGTATCTCAGAATGGAAGGTTGAAAGAAAGAAGTGGAGGAAAAGAAAATGGATGCTTCTGAGAAAATAGAATGAGGCTAACACGAGATCCTCTTTGGACTGGGCCCACAAGGGCACCTCCAAATGACCTCTGCAGATGCAATTTCAGCCCCAACTGGGGAAGGAAGCTAGCAAATCTACAGGGCTATATGGAAAGAGGAAATTGAGATATCTCACTGCAAATGGAAGACAGTAAGTAGTATAAAGAGACAGTAAGGTCTAGCAAAGGCATTGTGATTTTCTAGTGTGCTTTTTAAGTAGAATAAAGCTTGGGCACATTAGAAAACCTTTGCAAGGGAGACCTCAGGCGTGGCGGTGGGAGGAGTAAGAAGTGGAATAGGAAGAAGTGACGGGTGGGGCTCAAGGGTTAGCTCTGGAGAGGAGGAAGAGAGATGCCCCCCACCCTTTTTGTCTGAACCCAGGAGACAACCGCAGCTGTTAGAGATACATCAACAGGAAATGAGAAGGATGAGCAAGTTCAAGTCATCACATTAACCTTAATCTTTTCAGTAAAACCAGAGTTGGGTTAACTGCCAAGAATGGGAATACGACTGGGGAAGACATCTTTGTGCTGAACTAATCCATGGAGTTCTTAGGATGACCAAGAAGCAGTTAAAATTAAACCAGGCACAAAGGAGGGAAGCTGGAGAAGGGAAATACGCCCTGCAGGTCATCAGAATTATCTGCCAGATCTCTCACTGGTGAACCAGAACTGAAATGTATCCCCACCCCATGAACAGAAACACAACAGACACACTATGAATGACCGCTTATTCTGACATTTCTTTGTATTCAGGTGTTGAGATATTTGACAGAGAAATACAAGTGTCTTTCTCATTGATCAAATGGGAAAACTAAAGCGCAGACAAGTTTTCTTGTTAAGCTTAAAACCACCAAGAAAACCAGGGGTGGGAAGCTGGGATGGCTCAGCGGGTTAAGCGCTCGCTTTACAGCCCGGGAGACTGAGGATCGAATCCCAGCTCCGGCCCATGTGGATCCACATGCTGAGCTGGGGTGTGCCCCCAGTTCAGTTCTTGCCGGGACCTATGCGGGAGGCTCCCAGCCCAGTTCCTGCCCTGCGCAGCCCTGCGCCCACCTGTGGAGTGAAACTATATGGAAAACTAATGCTGTCAACTATGGAGACTGCTCTGGGCCCTCCCCCTTCTCTCTTTCTCTCTGTCTTTCTCTCTGTCAAAAACAATAAAAATAAATCTTAAAAAAAAGAAAACCAGGGGCAGGATCAGAATTAGTACTTGGAAGCCTGTCTGGGCCTTTGTTAGACACTACTCACGAAGGGCCTGGACGTCACCAATGACCCCAGAGAGTTCTAGACACAGCACACACTTGGGAAACAGCCAAACCAGGACATGATGCCCAAGAGAACTAAGATTCTCATAACGTAGCCTGAGGGAATTCTGGGAATGAGAGGAAAGTTTCTTTGATAATTTAATTGTACATATTGATATACTGAGGACATGACGTGCTTCACTCACCATAATTACTTAATTCTATTGTTTAATGACTCTATTCATTCTCAGTTAACATTTCCTTATCATCAGAAGTACATTGGGGCTGATACAACTGGAGAAGTCAGAAAGGGGAATTATTTAGTCTGCATTCCTGAAAAGGGCAGCAGGCAGAAGTCTACCAATCAACAACTCGCTTTCAATTTAGACTTGACAAGGAGGACAAATGACAGTCACCCATCAAAATGCTTTCTCTTCAGGGGATGCCAGGATAGCTCACAGTTGAGAGCTTGCCTCCCAATTGCAAGGTCTGGGGTTTGGTTCCCAGCCCTGGCTTGTGCAAACCCGTGTGCTGAACTGCAGCACAACTGGTAGCTGCCAGGTTGGCTGGGCCACAGAGGTTCTTGCCGTCCCCTGTGGGGCCCCACCTCCACTTGTGTAGAATGAAACCATGTCACAACTAATGATGTACAAACTATGCTCTGGGCCCTCCCCCTTCTCTCTCTCTCTCTCATCTCTCAAAATTTCTCTTTAGCATCACAATTTTCAGAAGACCCCCAACTGTGACTGTGCATTGTCTATTGTGAAACTTGTCTAAAAGGGATGGTTTTTAGTTCCCTTCCTCTCATCTACTTTCAAGAAATACTCCTGGCCAGACCAAGCCCTCTCTCAATTTTTACTCTAAAAAAGAAAGAAAATCGGCCACCTCCTCAGCCACCCTTTAGGAAAGCCAACTTCTCATTCACTGAACTTCTCACTCAAGACCCTCCTTTGGCCAAGGCAGATGCTCGGCAGGGGGCGCAGCTCTCGGGAGGCCCGCCAGAGGCAGGGGAGACACGGCCTCTGTGTCCACAGGAACCAGTAAGCACCTTGGGGAGGGGCTGGTGAAGAGCACGGAGCCACCAGGCAGGCCATCAGGAAGTCGTTGCTGAAGGAAGGAGCACCTGCACCTGGCCTTGCTGGGAAGGGCTTAGCAGGGGAGCCAGGGCAGAACGGCATTCCAGAAGGCAGGCGCAGCATGGACATGGTGCCCAGCCAGAGGACCCCGGCGTCCATGTTCCCTGAACTCTTCCACAAGTCACCTGCAACCATGGCAGAGCCCAGAGCTGCCTGCAGCAGGTGGGCATCCCTTGGGAGGTTCCTCTCCAACTACTACCCACGTGATTTGTTTTCCTATAAAAGCAATGGCCTTTTTGTCTCAACTCTTTGAATAAAGTAGATGTCACCGGGAGAAGCATCGTTTTATCCCTTGGCTTCAAATACCCTCTGGCACAGGGATGCATAGTCTGCGCCTTCTGATACCCGGAAGGGAAGTGAACTGAGGGCTCCCAGCTCTGCAAACTCTGTGAACAGACAGCTGCTCTCAGCCGTCTCCCTGTCCAACCCCACCTTCCGGCTGTCCTGCTTCTGTTTTCCTGACTTTATCACTTGACTGTCGTTATTAGCACCAGCATGCAAGAATAAGTTCAAGCACTTCCATTAGAAGCCTGAGATGATCTCTGAAAATGATTCATTACCCACTTGACCCAGAACACCCTGCAAAATCATGTAAATCAAGAGGTTAAATCTCCATTCACTTCATGAATATCCATGAACCTGTCCCGACCATCAGAGGTACGCATATTTGAAAAGCCACCAAGTCCTGAGAGATGTCCCTTTACAGAAGTAATGCATGCCACTCCACTGTTACAGTGTGGGGGTGCCCAAGCCAAGCAGGAGGGCAGGGCACAAGGTCAGTGACCCCCAAAGAACGCAGTTTTTGCTGCACATACTTATAAATGCAGAGAGTAATGCTGAACTTAAGAGTTTAGAAGTCATTTTGCTGGTCATTGAGCTCATCCAGGTGAACAAAGACACCTCTTCAGGCTTACAGAGCTCATGGCCGGGCGAACCCCTACATGATCCCCTCCTGCTGCATTGAGACGCTCCTTACTGGAAAGCAGAGGAGATTGTTGCCCAGAAGGAGAAGATAAGCCCGAAGAAACCCAAGAAACAAAAAACTTTATGGCTCAGAAATAAATTCAGCATAAAACAAATGCAAACCAAAGTTAAAAATAAAAATCAACCTTAAACACCCCTCCTATCTGAGACATTCATTACCCCCACACCAACACCAGTGCCCCTACTTCCAAAAAAATAATCATACATTTACATAAACATTTTCAGCCCGACTGGTTAAATCTATGGCAACCCGTGTGAACTACGTTGAACTACAGTGTTTCATAGAATCGGATGAATCCAGAAAATGCCCTGTGCAGTCTTACCTGAGCTACACTGTGAGGGGTGAAACATGGCTGGCTTCTGCCTCAGAGTTCACCCTGAGGAAAGGCGAATGTAACTAATGCCAGGAACATCGCCACCCTTTAAACAAGCCTGGGACCTACGCAAACTGCATTTTGTCCTTGAAGATGAAACATAGAACAGATTAGTATTTCATCACAAGAAGGAAACACATAATAAGTTCTTTTTAGGCTATCTGCCCCCGATAATTGCTAGAAATACACAACAGGCCATGCCGTTTTGCCGACTCTGAAGATTCTCACGTTAGTTTCCTATTTCTGCAAGGGCCGGATGAGAAAGTGACACGTGCTTTATTGTAGAGAATTGGATCAATAGATAGGACCGGGAGAGGCCACCTCAACCCCACAGACGTGGCCCTGTGTCATTTTGTCCCTGCTTGTAACATCCCAAAGCAGTCTCATGCCTGTTTAGTGATTTTAACCTCCCAGTCTAAGGGGATGGGGAGAGGACACTCGCATGCCTCTTTGACAAGTAGGGAAACTGAGGGGCAGAGAGAGTCAGTGGGGGACTTACCCAGAGTCTCAGTGCAAGATGATGGGACTGAGGTTTGTGAGTTTTGCTTCCTTCCTGCTTTCTGTGGATTCTGTCACTCACCTCTGAAAACCGTGCTTATTCTCTGTGGCCTTCCTCTTTCCCCTGTTTTTAACTTTTCTCACCTTGTTTTCCTCTCTGCTCCTCTCCCCAACCTTCCTCGGCTCTGTATTATTATTATTATTTTACTGGTTTTTTTTGTTTGTTTGTTTTTGGGTTTTTTTTTAATTGTTGACAGAGACAAAGACGGAGAGAGACAGAGAGAAGGGAAAGGGCCCAGAGCAGTTGCCATAGTTATATGTCATCAGTTTTCAACATGGTTTCATTCCACCCAGGTGGGTAGGGGCCGTGCAGGGCAGGAACTGGGCTGGGGGCCTCCCGCATGGGAGGCACGCCTCCTCGAGCCAGGGGCCAAACTAGGGGAGCAAAAACCGAACAGGGAGTTCCCCGCATGGGATACACACCCCAGTTCAGCATATGGGTCCACACAGGCTGGGGGCCGGGATTTGATCCTTGGTCCCCAGGGCTGCAAAGCGAGCGCTCAACCCACTGAGCCATCCCGGTTTCCCCATCTCAGCTCTGTTTTAAGTTCATTGTGGACATCGCCTAACATGTTCCTTCCTCTCGATCTAACCAGTGTCAGGATTGCACTTGCTTTTCCTGACATTTGACATTTACAGTAGCATCCAGGAGAATCCCACTGAGTGTCAAACGTGAAGCCATTTTACGACACTGAGAACGATGTCAGGCATAATTAGACCAATAAAATAGTACACTGATGTCCATAAGTGCTTTGCAATGTTTGCTGCTGTCATTAAAAATCCAGTCTACTATTGGGACAGTTGACTCTCCCAGGAGGGCGTGGAGAAGACTATACTAGTAGGGCATTCTTTTATCTAGCCCACAACAGGTGTATTTCCACAATCCCATCAAGCCCGCCTCCCACCATAGCTCCATCACAGCATTACTGCGCCTTCCACAATATTGCTCACTTAATTCCTCCAGGAAAGAAGGAAAGGAGACGATTTTGCCAACACATGTAAGTCCAGGAATTGACTCTACCAACTTGAGGTGCTCTGAGTTACCACAGCTTCTTTTCTCTCGTGCTGGTCGCTGCTGCTTCAGGGGACCCCGTATTAGACTGTCCCCAGAAAAAAAGGGGAAGTGGGGCAACAAGCAAATCACTCCATTTTACTCATTGGGAATTTTGTTTTTCATGGCTTTTAAGTATTCCTGTTCCTTCTCTTTCTCATAACCTCAGGTAAATGAAAGCTGACCATGGCTTAAGACAATACTGTAAATTTTACAGTCAGCCACTATATTTGTCCAAACTGA
The DNA here is from genome assembly GCA_004027555.1 of Craseonycteris thonglongyai. Taxonomy (NCBI): domain Eukaryota; kingdom Metazoa; phylum Chordata; class Mammalia; order Chiroptera; family Craseonycteridae; genus Craseonycteris; species Craseonycteris thonglongyai. Next base: position 39,795 of record PVKE010003965.1, read on the forward strand.
TGTCTCCTGGCACAGCCATTTTTGAAGGCAAGTTGACAAGACCTCTTCAAAGTCCACAAGTATATGCCCTTTCAGTTAGTAGTTCGGTTGATAGGCATTTATCAAGGGCTCTGATGATTTTGTGCAAGTTAGGAAAGGAAACTCCTCCCTCAAGACATTGTATGTCTAGCTGCCATAAAATTATCATACAAAGTATTTAAAGTTATGATATCTACAAAGGGACTGGTGCCCACACACAAGAGGTACGTTGTGCAGTGTACAACCTGTGCAACTGTATGCATTGGCCTTGGTTAGATTTTGAATACAAATGAAGGACAATATCAAGATATATGTAAGAATAAGTTCATTGAAATATTATTTTTAATAGCAAAAAAATTGTTGCAAATATCTAGTAGCAGAAAACAGGCTAAATAAATAAATTAGGGTCCATTTATGCTGCAATCGAGTACTCAGGAGCATTGTAAAAAGAATAGAGTAGACGTGCTGATACAAAGAGATGTTCAAGGTATATTACTAAGTGGAAAAAACAAGGTGCACAGGAAAATATGTTATAATTCAATGTATATAAATTTTAAAAAAAAGAAATATATGCTAAGATAGCCATTTTTATTCCTGAAAAGACACTCAAGAAATCATTAGCAGGTGTTCTCTGTGAGGAGAGTAATTGGATGAGGAAGGAAGCTTCTAGTTCAAATGTATACTTTTTGTATTATTCAAATGTTCTTACCAAAAGCATTTATTGCTTTCTATTTAAAAATTCAACAGGGATTACCAGAATAGAAAGTTATAGATCTTTTTTTATTACACTTTTAAGCATAAAAACATCTAAGAAATATTTTTTATTTGCTGTGCACATCTCCCCACCAAATACATTAAAAATGGACTGTAAGTTTTTCTGTTTTGTTTTGTTTGGGCTTTTTTCCTGGTTTCATGGCTTATTTTATTTTTTGTAATTTTTAAATTATTTTTTCAGTTGCTGTTGACTGTCAACATTATTTTATATCCATTTCAGGTGCACGGCATGGTAGTTAGATGTTTAGTCTTTTTATATAAATGGGACTGAGGAGGGGGAGGAGGAAGAAGGGAGGGGGGAGCAGAGCCCTCTCTGTACCTCTTTTCTCTTTGAATATATTCCCCTCTCAATTCTGGCTTCTGAAATCAAATACTAAATTCATTTATCTATTAGACAACTAGCATATTTAATTATAAAACAAGAATAGTATTAATTTCACTTTCTTTTATTAAGTTGGGCTAGTTGAGTGTAAACTCAGTGCTTCTAGAGTCACCTGTTATTTAAAAATCCAAGGACCTGCTAGAAAGCTACAAATTAATGTTTCCTTCATTTTACAGTTCTAAGTGGAAGAATGAGATTAACTGTCTTTCTCGCTTTGATTTCGGTCCCTAGAGAAAAGAGAATGCTAGCCTTCTCTAGGTTCCTGAAATTTAAGTGTGTGTTAGAATAAAAGTAAGGCTGAATTCATTATGTAACTTTTATGCTAAGAATTCACTTTCCCGAATGAATATTTATGTAGGCTATACATAAGCTATTCCAAAAAAAGATAAAAATAAAGATTTTTCTTGGATAAGCACAAATGACATTCAATATATTAATAATTAAGTAACATAGTAACCTCAAATCTACCATTCATAGAGTGACATTATATGTTCAGAAAAAACAAAATAACTACTTGTCTTTCTCTTTAAAAAAAAAAAAATCCCTTTGGGAGCAGATGTAGGAGGAGAGTATTCTGAAATTATAAATTTTACAGAACATTTTCCTGCTTTGGAGTTTTGCATTTGAAATCACTTGCCCCCAGGGTCAAGGGTATCAGACCTTGATTTTGATAACAAGTTATACACATTTTGAGTATGTTACGCACATTCCATTCTGCTACATGTTGGAAAATAGGTTTTAAATACTGATCTTATTCCAGGGCAAGGTCTTCTCTGGACACATTAATGTAACAAAGTGCTCTTTTACACCTTGCTGAACTCTGTTTGGAGATTGATTATTTAGAGCCCTAGTATATATCTGCTTACCACATTTGCCTTCACTACCTTGATTGTGCCATTGCACAAATATTTATTAATTCAATAAACATTTATTGAGTCTCCTCAGTGCCAGGCTCTCTGCCCAAAGCTAGAGTGTAGGGATATAAAGATAAATATACAGATAAAAACCAGACACTCCCTGCCCTCAGAGAGGTCACAAGCATGGGCTCTTTGGTCCAATGTCCTATATGCTTTCTCTGTACAATCAAGGCCAGGGCTAAGTCAGACAAGAGAAACACGTAGGATCTGTGACAATTAAACGTGAAGGCATCTGGTACAGATGCAGGCCAGTGGTAAGACATTCAATAAACATCAATTTATTTTTCCTTACCTTCTTCCTCAGTGTTTCTTAAAGGCTGGCTTCTGTATGTCTTTAATCTTTTGGTACTATAGATTTCTTTGGAGTATGATTTCATTACTTTTGGAAAACCAAAAATTCCCTTATTGATATTCTATTAAAATAAATCCATTTGTTTTCTATTAGTTCTAGGAAGTTTTTCTCATAGCCGAGAAGATCTGGTGATTGATGTATCCCATATCAATTAGGAATGCAAATAACAGGATACCCAACCCATAGTGTCTGAAACAAAGAAGAGTTGCTTTTTTATCATTTGGCTTTGTTACATAACACAAAAATCCAGAGATAACGTTTGTTAGCATTGGTTCCTCCCTTCAGGCTTGCCATTAAGGATTTGTTCTTTTCATCTTTTTATTTCCTCTGATCTTGTCATTATACCAATGCTTCTTACTTCTACTTGGCTGAGATTATTATTGTCTGTCTGTCCAGGTATCTTTCAACATTCAAGCTTAGATGAACAGGAAAAGGTAGCACAAGTCACAACTTCCTTTTTTTCAGAAAAGTGAACTCTTTATCAGAAGTCCATCAGCACACTTCCTCTTAATCTATTTTTGGCCCTAACTAGCCACATGGACACTTCTAATTGCAAGAGAGGCAAGGCTAGCAAATATCTGTCAAAGGAAACTCTCTAAAGGCAGAAAGCAGGATTAAATGAGTTCTTAACATTTCGCACAGATCTCAGACCTATGATTCAAAATAAAATATAAGAACCGGAAGTGTACGCTTATAATAGGTATGAGAATATCTAGTATTATGCCTTTATCTGGACCTTATTTAAGTTGTGACCAGTTAGAATGTCAAGATCTTTTTCAGAAAATCCAGTCTTTTTCTTTTTGCAGCTTACATTTTCTTCTGTAATTATAATTAACTAATCTATACTACTGTTATAATTAACTAATCTATACTTTTCTCTATTAATACCTTTCCAACCAATTTAAATCAATATTCAATTGTTCTATAAACATTTACAAAGCTCTTTGTGCCTCACACTGGGAATATAAAGATGGAGAAGAAAACTTTATTTTTATTTTATTTTAGTTTTTGGTCTATAAACAGCTTATAATCTGAGACAGATTTGTAAACCAATGATGTATAAGGGATAGGATGTCATAGGTTCTATGAGAGAAATTATAGAAGTGAAGAAGAAAGAAAAACAGGAATGGTCAGTTCTTTTTTTCTTTTAAAAGATTTATTTTGTTTTAACAGACAGAGAGAGACAGAGAGAGAGATGGAGGGCGGGGTGGGGGGGGCAGAGCAGTCTTCATAGTTGTACATCATCAGTTTTTGACATGGTTTTGGTCCACACAGGTGGGCGGAGGTCATGCAGGGGTGGGAACTGGGCTGGGGGTCTCCCGCATGGGAGGCACACCCCTCGAGCCAGGGGCCAATCTGGTGGGCTAAGAACCAAACTGGGGACCTCCCACATGGGAAGCACACCCCAGTTCAGCACATGAGTCCACATGGGCCAGGGCCAGGATTCGATGCTCGGTCCCTGGGGTTGCAAAGCAAGTTCTTAACCCACTGAGCCATCCCGACACCCCCTCCCCCCTTTGTTTTTTTTTTTAAGATTTATTTTATTGTTTGAGAGAAGTGAGAGAGACAGACAGAAAAAGGAAGGACCCAGAGCAGTCTGCATAATTGTACATCATTAGTTGTGACAGTTTCATTTCACACAGGTGGATGTGGGGCTGCACAGGGTGACAACCGAACTGGGGGCCTCCCACGAGGGAGGTGAGAACCTTCACCACCATCCTGGTGGTTACCGGTTGTTCTGCAGTTCAGCATATGGGGTTTGCATGGGCCCAGGCCAGGGCTGAGGCTGGGATTCGATCCTTGGACCTCATAGACCTCAAGGCTGCAAGGCAAGAGCTTTCCCGATATCCCCAGTTCTTGATAAAACAGAGTAAGAATTCTCAGAATTGGGGAAGCCGGGATGGCTCAGTGGGTTAAGCGCTCACTTTGCAGCGCCGGGGACAGAGGATCGAAACCCGGCCCCGGCCTGTGTGGAACCATATGCTGAACTGGGAGCTCCCCCAGTTCAGTTCTCTCTCTGTCTCTGTATTCTCTCTCTCTCTCTCTCTCTCTCTCTCTCTCTCTCTCTCTCTGTCAAAAACAATAAAAAAAAAAAATTAAAAAAAAAGAATTCTCAGATTCTGAGTCAATAACATCAGAGACCTTCTCCAGAACTTTTTCTGAATTGATTGTATTTTCAGGGAGTGTTTTCCCTTAATGAAAAAATTGCATACGTTATAAACTCTTTAATTATCATGATGATCTCTAGTTTGTGGGAAGATAGCCAAAGGTAACAAACTGATTTCCCAGTTTTCTTCAAAGTCAATGAGAAGTCCCTCACTTTGTTTTACCTCCTGGCCACTTGGCTCCCCTGACAGACATTTGTACATGACACTAGGAAGTGAGTAGCCTCTACTTGTCATCTATCAGCTTCTAAATTCACTCTGTCAACTTCCAGCTAAATAAAGATGAAATTACAAATTCAGGAACTTTACTCATCAACTAGAATTTTTCAGACTGCAGGTTGTGACTCACCAGGTCATGAAATCCATTCAGTGAGTCTTAATTAGCTTTTAGAATAATAATAATAATAATAATAATAAAACCAGAATAGAAACGATTAGAATCCATTTCAGCTGGTAAGATAAAATTTGGTGAAATCTTTGTTGCCGTTGTGTGTGTGATCATTGAATTATAATGTAAAACGTAATCCTTACTGAGTCACAGTGAGAACGTTAAGCTGCTGAACTAGACTCTAATTCCCATGAAGGCACTCATTAGCCTTCTAACAAATATTTGTCAAATCCAACAAACTTGATGTGCATTTGTAGATTTACTGAACAAATATTTACTAAGTCTAACACTACGCTGACCACAGCAACCCCTCGTTTAAATTTCGTGAAAATGGGGATGCTGGGATGGCTCAGCGGGTTAAGCACTCACTTTGCAGCCCCGGAGCCCAAGGATCGAATCCCGGCTCCAGCCCAAGCGGACCCATATGCTGAACTGGGCTGTGCCCCCAGTTCAGTTCTTGCCGGGGCCTATGTGGGAGGCTCCCGGCCCAGTTCCTGCCCTGCACAGCCCTGTGCCCACCTGTGGAGTGAAACTATATGGGAAATGAATGCTGTCAACTCTGGAGACTGCTCTGGGCCCTCCGCCTGCTCTCTGTCTCTCTCTGTCTCTCTCTCTCTTTCTCTGTCAAAAATAATAAAAATAAAAAAATAAATCTTTAAGAAAAAAAGTGGTGAAAACACAGAACGCCAGCAGGTTCTCAAAATCTTAACCAGATTCAGCAAATGCTCCTCTTTAGGGATAAATCATTCCATTCACCAGGAGTACTTTATAATATTTCCTCTGGCTTCACCCCTACCTACCACATAAAATAGACCCTAAGATCTCTAAACGGTGTCCAGAAAAAGAGGTTATGAGAGCAGGAGGTGCAATGGGTCAGCAAACAGAGCCTTCCGATTCCTATCAGTCCTCTTCTGGTCCAAACACCTCCCTCACAGTCAATCAGAGTAGGTCCACACAGTGTCCTCGTCCCCGGTCCCTGCCCCTCGTGGGCCTTTTATAGGGGTTGGATACTGAGTGCTTCTCTTTCCCGGCTATCATGGCCCCCGGTCCCCACTCGTGCTGCCACCAGAGGCTTCGCTTTTTTCCAGAAGCCACTTACAGTCTCACTGTCCCTGAGTGGGCAGAGCCCGCCCTGCCCCATCCAGAGCCATCCCAGATCTCAGTGCCCATGCTGTGCCCAGGAGACGGCAGCCTGCCAGCCGTGGGCCAAGCCTGAAGTTGCTTGTGCCATCTGCTCTTTCACCTCCCTGCCTGCCTGTGGTCAAGTCCTCCCCTTCCCGAGTTCTCTGCCTGCCTTGGACCAGAGGCCAAGTGGTGGCAGGGGCATCTGGTCACCAGTGCGTGACGACTAAGGCAGCCTCTGACCTGCTCGCCTCCTGGTGGTGGGCAGCCCAGAGGTGAGCAACAATCAGGGGCACGACTCTCAGAGGCCCCTCCTCTCCCACCCTCCCTGCTCCAGAAGAGGACGCACACCTGCGGTTTTCTCAGCCTCTGCCAGTGTGTTTGCCGGTGCTTCCGGGAGCAGGGGCTTATCATGCCCTGTCCCTGCCCTTGAAGGTGAGGCATGTTCATAGCAAATAAACTCCAAAGCTCAGGTGACCCTTGTGAAAGTCCAGCCTGGGTTGGTTGGGCTCCAGACCGCCTTGGGCACATTCCTCCTGAGCTTTCTGAACTCAAACCGGCCACAGGCGAACAGGCGCCTGCTGTCAGCCATCAACACTGAACGTCGTCTTTTCTTCTGCCCTGAACTGCATCTACCTTACACCGAAGGTGAGTGGATTGGCAGGTGTTTCTCAGCCTTGTCCCCACTGGAACCTTTGGCTGTGGGCTGGTGCTCCTTCCTCCTCTCTGCCTAGACTTCCTCAAGCTCCAGGAGCCCCAGACACCTCTGTTGTCTCTACTACTTGCCTCTCCTGTGAGCTCATTCCCATCCCAAGTCAGGAAAAGAGTGTTCCAGTCAACAGGCAGCCAGGCCCGAACTGTAAGGAAACATGGCTTGTCCTCCCTTCCACTTGTTACAAGCCCTCTCCCTTCGCTCATCCCTGCAGACACAGCCTGGTTTGTTTTGTGGAGAGTCCAGGCCTTCAAGGGGCTTCCTAATTCCTGGAGGGAGAGCAGGGGAGTGGAGAGCAGAGGTGCTTGGTGGGATCAGCCCCAGAACCCACGACCCAGACAAAGTGCAAAGGGGTCCACTTAGGTATCCTTGGTCCCAAATCCAAACATCCCAGCAGTCGCTGTCTGTCTCAGAGCAACAAGGGCTCTAGAACTCCAGTGTGGACCACTCTGGAATGGAGCACCACAGAATGTTCTAGATGAAACACAATCACTAAATCTCCCGTAGGAGCGCCTCTTCAAAGACTGAAGAGAAAAAGTGATCTGGAAGACCACTGATGTTCCAGAATTTTCTTCTAATTAAACAAATCCAACAACCAAGAAGGAGTTTTTAGGCTGTCAGTTGTCTGGTTTGGGGCACTGTAGCAAAATGGTTAAAAATTTTGTCTTTGGAATCAGATCTGGAATCAAAATCCAGCCTTGCCACTTAACATCACTGAACTCTCTAAACCTCAGTTTCTCTGTCTATAAAATGGGGATAATTCCAGGAAGCCGGGATGGCTCAGTGGGTTAAGAGCTCACTTTGCAGCCCCGGGGACGAAGGATCGAATCCCGGCCCCGGCCCATGTGGACCCATATGCTGAACTGGGGTGTGCTTCCCATGTGGGAGGCCCCCAGTTGGGTTTTTGCCCACCTGTGTGGAAAAAAACCCATGTGGAAAACTGATGACTACAACTGTAGAGACTGCTCTGGGCCCTCCCCCTTCTCTCTGTCTCTCTCTCCTGTTAAAAACAATAAAATAAACTTAAAAAAAAAAATGGGGATAATTTCATAGCCAACCCATTAGTCTGTTATGTGGATTAATTGAGAGAACCTAGATTAAGCACTGAGTCTGGTATCTGGCACAAAGAAAACAATAAATGTTGACATTATTATTAGCCAGTATGAGAATTAGTGAAAGCAGGATACAGTAATTAAGACAAAATAAGCAGCATTTATTAGAGCTGAGTCCTTACTTCAAAGTAGAAATTTGATTATATTTTGATGTACTCGACTTGTTTGCTTGTCCACATGACAATGAACTAGAGACACAGAACATAGTATAGAGGAAAGAACATGGACTTCAGAGGCAGACTGCTCATCTCCCTTTCTTCTACTTCCTGAGAGATTTGGGCAAGTTATTTAGCCTCTCTACGCCTCAGTTTGCTCATCTATAGAATGGAATAATAATGTAGTTGCAGGATTGTGCAGAGGATGTTAAAAGCCTCTTCTCACCCTCATCTCCCCAGGGGCGAGCTGCCCTGCCCATGTGCACAAACAACTATCTCAGCTTCCCCTCTGATAGTCCTTAGCACATGGGACCAGAGTCTCCCCACGTATTGTTTAAACATCTTGATTGACGTGAGTCTATTTGGTTTGTTTTTCAGTCTCTAGCATTTGTTACAGCCCTTGGACATAGCTAGTGCTCAGTCTAAGCTTGCCAGGTGACTGAATAAAAGAATAACTGAAAATGGCAGAAAAATCAGGTTAGTAGGAAAAAATGAAACTTCTTTATTCCAGGAACAACCTTAGCAGCTACATCATAAGCTAACTGTTGTATGCTGAGATTTTTCTCACTGTAGTAGATGTCATTTGATTTGTGTTTCATCCTAGTAAGTGGTATCACAGTGCATCCCACCTACTCCTATGTCTTCTGGGTTCTGTGTCCTCTAACCTTGCTTCTGAACAGTCCTCTCAATGGAATTTTGTTCTTAAATTATCATTACACAAATCACACATGGTCACAAAACACACAACGCTGGATAAGCTAAACTAAAAATAAACCTAAAACACTCCAAATGCTACTACCAAATAATGATTAACTTTTTGGATTTAGCTTGCTAAGTTTTGTTTTGTTTTTTAAACAGTCTTATTGAGATATAATTAACATTGTATTAGGTTCCTAGGTCAATCAATATCTATTATCAGGGTTTTCCAGAGAAACTGAACCAATAGGTGTGTGTGTGTGTGTGTGTGTGTGTGTGTGTGTGTGTACACAAGAGAGAGAGAGAGAGAGAGAGACTTACTGATTAATTCTAAGGAATTGGCTCATGGCGATATTGGAGGCTGCAAGTTCGCAATCTGAAGGGCAGGCAGGCAGGCAGGAGACCCAGGGAACAGTTGCAGCCCAAAGGCAGTCTTCTGACAGAATTCCTTCTTTCTACAGGGATGTCAGTCTTTGTTCTATTCAGGCCTCATACTGATTGGATGAGACATTGGGGAAGATCAACAGCTCTACTCAAAGTCCATGGATTTCAATGTTTGATTTCATCCAAAAAAAACAAAAACAAAACATCTTGTAGAAACTGCAAAATAATTTTTAACCAAGTATCTGGGCTTTGTGGTCCAAGCCAGTGGCCACATAAAAATAATCATTGCAGGCTGTCCTGACAAAGTACCACAGGCTGGAGGCCTTAAAGAACAGACATTTCTCTTCCCACAGTTCTGAAGGCTGGAAGTCCAAGGTCAAGGTGCCGGCAGTGTTGGTTTCTTCCGAGGCTTCTTTCCTCGGCTTTTTCTATGGCTGTGTGTCTGTGTTCTAATCTCCTGTTTTCTATTATTTATTTATTTATTTGTTTGTTTATTTATTTATTTATTTTAATCTCCTCTTTTTATAAGGACAACAGTCATATTGGATTAGAGCCCACTCTACTAACAGCCTTTTAATTTACTTTCCCTTTTTTTAAACTTAATTTTTCTTTTAAAGACCCAACTTCACATGCAGTCACATTCTGGAGTACTGGGGGTTTAGAACCTCAACATAAGAATTTTGGGGATGCCGGCCTGGCTCAGCGGGTTGAGCACTTGTCTTGCAGCCCTGGGGTCCGAGGATCAAGTCCTGGCCCCGGCCCGGGCAGACCCATATGCTGTACTGGGATATGCCCCTGGTTCAGTTCTTGCCGGGGTCTATGTGGGAGGACCCTGGTGGGGTTCCTGCCCTGTGCAGCCCTGCACCCACCTGTGAAATGAAACCATATCAAAAACTAATGACGTACACTATGGAGACTGCTCTGGGTCCTCTCCCTTCTGTCTGTCTGTCTCTGTCAAACAAAAAAAAAGAATTTTGAGGGGGACACAATTCAGCCCATAACACATACCATACAGTTCACTCCTTTCCAGTATGCAATTCAATGGTTTTAACATACTCAGAGAGTTGCACAACCATCATCAAAATAACATTTAGAACATTTTCATCACTCCGCATCCCAACAGCAGAGGGAAGATCTAAAGCTCTATTCATCATTGAGGAAACTAAGGCCCAGAAATTAGTCCAGGGCTAGCATCCAGCTGAGAAAAAACACAGGGATAAATTTGGGATACTGCTAGACAGTCATTGACTCAGTTGTACTAATTTTTTTTAAGTGTTAAAAGAAATAAATCCAATGGCTAGCCCAACTGCATAGCTATGCTGCTAAATAGTAGCTTCTTCTATTCTGGTTCATCATCATGTTACAGCTGATGGTTCAGCACACTATTTATTAACCTTGGAGTAGGTACAAAGCATCTCTCTCAGGCACTGGGGAGCCATCCAAATAAAAAATACTAGCTTTTTACCACCACACCTAAGGCTTAGTTCACAACATGAATGTCAGCAAGGAACCACAGTTAACTTAGAAAGGCTTCCACAATATCCCCCACTTGGAAAAAAACAAACCAATTAGTTCTGTTTACATTATTTAGAAAGGACAATGTGAAATGTCATAATAAATTAGGTTATGGTTTATGTAGTTCTTGGGTTTTAAAACAAAACAAAACACAAGTAGGGGAATTTCCTTTCTAGTTATGTGTGTCCCTAAGGAGCTGGTTACTCTGACTTTTAGTTACTTTTACTTACCGAAGTGACTTAGAGCACAGCGTTCAGCAGCTATTATACCTTCAAATTTTGAGCCCCATGAATCTCAAGCATCATCATTGTGCAGTTTGAAGATGCCCAATCAGGATACTACTGTTTTATAAAACAAATAAACAAAACAAATAAGTAAAATTATTCAGGGGTGGTAGGGTTGGTTTCCCATAGAAGAAAGCTTTGTAAGCAATGATGTATTTTCTTGTGGAACCTAGTTTACTAAATTTATAAGCCTCCAAAATTAGAAACATTATTTTTGCAGCTATGTATTTTTGTCCTCTCTTTAACTATATTACAACATTCAAGACATATCAAAGAATTGCAGATTTTTTTCTACCAAACTTAGAGCCACCTGTGGTTTGAAGGCTGTATTCTAATTTTTAGCCCAGTTACCAGGGTCAAATATCCACTGGTGAGATGAACTTATAGCTACACTTTGCTTTACTTTGCAGTGTGAGGATATCCAAGGCCTGAAATCTGGGAACGAGCTCAATATTTCTTGAGTCAAAAGTCAGAGTACAAAGTTGGCTGTAGTTTGGTTCCAATTTACCTTCTGGCTTAATAAGCAGGTTCACATCCAAATTTTCAGCTCTTTGGGTCCAAGAATAGAATTAGAGATGTGAACCATTCACATTCTAGGAAAAAACAACAACAGGGGTGCTACAAAGGTACACACCTCTGCCCAGGTTGTATACCTCTCCCACCGTCCAGCACAAACATTGACCTTGTCTATTCCTGACATGGGTAGTCAAAAAAGATAATCTACAATGAGGACACAGGTTAAACCTTGCTCTTTCCACCACCCAACCTGCCACAGTGGACAGAGAAGACCCTGGGAAGAAGGTTCTGACCCATAATATGACCCAAAGGAATGGGCACTGGTTTTAAAGTTGGATGATACAGACCCTGGCTCTGCCACTTGACACTAGCAAACCATTGCACTTTCTGAACTGGCTGCCTCACCTTTAGAATGGAAATAATTTACCTTACCACAGTAACATGATTAAACAAAATCATATAAATTAAAAAATGTCAGGGGATGCTGGGATAGTCCAACAGGTTGCGTGCTTGCCTTGCAACCATGAGGTCCAGGGATCGAATCCCGGCCCTGGCCTGTGCAACCCCATATGCTGAAGTAGGGAGTGCCTCCCATGGGGAAGTCCCCAGTTTGGTTCCCACCCTGTGCGGCCCCATATCCACCTGTGTGAAACGAAACTATGGCGAAACTGATGATGTACAACTATGGAGACTGCTCTGGGCCCTCCCCATTCTCTCTCTCTCTGTCTCTCTTTCTCAAAAAATAAAATAAATCTTAAAGAAAAAAAAGTTATAGACTGAAAAAATTAAAGAAAGGGTAATTCAGAATTTACATTTCTCTCTGATTCTATTACATATTAATAATAGGATAAGCAGCTACCTTTAGCAGCATGAATTGGCTTTCAGATTAACTCATGAAAATACAGAATCCTGAAAGTACAGACAGATTCATATCAACAAGTAAAAGCAAGAAGCGCTAGGACCCAAACCGTTTCTTCCCTTTGACTCAGGGTAAAGCCTTCCTTCCCAACAGCTCTCCTAGCTCCGCCGGATGCTATCACCAACTTCCCAGTCACTTAAGAATCTGAAAATGGGAGGAGCATCTTTGACTCACTCTTATTTTCTGTCTCCTGTATGCCGTCAGTCATCAGTTTCCAGATATTAGTTCCTTGAAAAGCCACAGGTCTTCCTTCCTTTTTTTTATATGATAGTTTTCTTCATATTTTTATTATTATTATCATTTTTTATTGCTAAATTTATTGGGGTGACATTAATTGATAACAATTACATTGTTTCCAGGTGTACAATTCTACATTACATGGTCTATGCATCGCATTATGTGCGCACCACCCAGAATCAGCTCACTCTGCATCACTGTACATTTGACTCCCCCTCCCTACTCCCCCCCACCCATCTCTCCCACCCACCTCCCCCCTTACCCTCAGGTCACCACTAAACTATTGACTGTGTCCATGTGTTTTTTGTTTCTTTGTTCCTTTCAGTTTTATATTCCACCTATAAGTGAGGTCATATGTTTCTTGATTCTTTTAGTCTGACTTATTTTGCTTAATAACATGTTTTCAAGGTCCGTCCATGTTGTCACAAATTGCTGTATTTCATCTTTTCTTATTGCTGAGTAGTATTCCATTGTGTAAATGAACCACAACTTCCTTATCCAGTCATCTATCAGAGGACACTTGGCTGATTCCACAACTTGGCCACCATGAACAGTGCTGCAATAAACACTGTGGTACATGTATCTTTGCAGACTAAGGTTTTCAGGTGTTTTGGGTAGATACCAGGAGATGGGTTGCTGGGTCATATGGCAATTCCATTCCTAGTTTTTTGAGGAATCGCCACACTGCTCAGGTCTTCCTTTCTGTTCTCAGCCAAGGCGAGTCTCCCGTAACCACACATTGATTATTACAGCTCTTACTCTAGGCGTCTCTCCCTCCCATCTGATTGGCACATCGTTGCCAGATATCCCTGAAATGCCATCTCCATTGAGTCATTCCTTAGTGCAAACACAGTGACTGGCAGCCCTCTGGGCACCTCCCACAGCAGCCTATAATCCACCACCAGGTTTTCCAAGTCCCTCATCTTGGAGATCCCTCCATTAGACTTTTACCTCCTGGATGGCAAAGCCCATCATGCTTCTCTCCCTCTCGTCAGAGGCACAGCGTATAACACGGAGTGAATTCCAACCAAATGAACCAACGAACCTTGAAGCCCATAGAACAGGTCATAGCACCATAATTACTGGAACAGGGTAGCTCACGAGCTGTAGGCTTGTTTTGCTTTTGTACAGGTAAGAAAGTCCAAGAAGGGCATTTTGACAGGTCATTGCTTTGCTTGTGATCCTTCTTAAGTGCAGAACAATAAAGCACAATTATTTCCTGAGTACTTATAAATAGTAGCACAGGCCTAGAGACATTGATACAAAACTTGTTTAAAGTTTGCTATACACAATTTGAGGGTCTGATGAGTACCTGTCTCCTAAGAGCTCATTGACTTTGTTGTTTTGGATCATGTATGCTTACACACACATCAGAAAACACTATAAATAGCATCACTTGAAAACATATAAATAAAAGGGCAATTGACTTGGAGTAAGTCACTTGACATTTCTGGGCCTCCAATTTCCTCATCTGTAAAAGGAGCAAGTTGCAAACCAAGATGGTCTCTGCTCCCTTTAATTCTGACATTATTTATTCTGTATGCAAAAAAATCACCCTCTGCTCCTTAAATCAAAAAGTTTATTAATTTGAACATTTACTTTTAACATAGCATAGCCCAGAATTCCCTTATCTCCAGTGTTTTTCTGTGGGCTCTTCGGAGGGTTAGAAACCTTTTATTTTGACAAGAAAAGAGGTTTGTATTTTTAATGCCACCGTCCTACCAAACATTACCACCATGAAATTTTTAGCAAGCCATTTTAAGACCAGAAACGTAATCTCTGGATAAAAGATAATCCTTGTGTTTAATACATTTAGTTTTCCTTTTTATTAAAAATTATTGCAGCCTCCTTATCTTTCTCATTCTACCACAGACTAGTGAAAACTTTGTCACAGACTGATATCTGTTGTCATTCTGACTTACCAATTTAGCTTTCCCATCTAAGACATAGAGATATGAGTAAATCCACCATTTTATTATCTATAAATATTACGAAATCAAAATTTTTAGCATTAGGAGGTACACTAAAGAGAAGTAAGGATAATCTGGTAGATTTACCCATCAGAAAGATGTTTACATTCTTTCTACTAAAGCACCACAGTTACCAAACTGACAGCTGACACGAGCAGTTCTCGGATTCTGAAGATGGAGAGTGGGAAAATAGCAGGTGGCTATGTTTAAAATGCTTACTTACCACCAGCTAGCTTCCCTTTTACCAGTCTGATCTCAGTGCTTCATACACTCTGAAATGAGACTGTGAAACATGACAGTGATTAAGTACATTTCTCTGTATACATTTAATGTAATACAGAAAAAATGCCCCATTTCTGCATGTTTAAATAGCCTCCATTATTCAAGGCTCATTGCAAATGTCTCCTCTTCCAGGAAGTCTTCCCCCACTTCTCTAGCCAAAAGAAATCTGCTCTATTGTTTTACCCTATCCTAGGTCCCTTCCCAGTTTCTTCCGCCTTTACATTATGCTAAAGTATGTAAAAATCTTATTTCCTCTACTCCATTGTAAAGTTGAGGGGATATTGTATGTAGCCAGACGCATGTAGCAGGGTATCCTACAGGAAATGGAATCTCAGTAAAAAAAAAAGGGGGAGAATGAAGCAAAGAAAAAAGAAGACTGTTACATAAAGGAGAGAACCCTCCTACAGGGAAAAGTCCTGTAAGGGAGTATTCAAGAGAAAGGGTGAAGAAGCAGCAGAGGAAAGTGAACTGGGTTAGAAGCCAAGGGATTAGGCCTCACAAATAAGGAACAGAAAGAGGAGCAAGAGGATGGGCCCGGGGTCACGTTCTCTTGAAGGGTGATACTTGACTTTGCAGCCTGAGTTTCCTTCTCTCACCTGTGGCTTTTCAAGTCCACTTGCTGTCCTTAAAGGAGTCAGAGGTAGGCATAATAACCACAGGCAGGTTTAACATCTCAGAAGCCAAGGCCGCCGTGTGAAGTTATAAACATTTCTCCACTGCAAATGAGCAGATTTCTCGGTCCTTGATAACCATACCTATTTCCTGCGTCAGGAAGCCGAACAGACCTTTCTAATACCCAGCCCCATGGGCTCTTTCTTCCTGTCTTTCCTGGGCCAACTCAGATGTCAGGATCTCCTCCCATCTTCGCTGCAACTCCAGGGATGGAGACAGAGATCCCCTCCCCTCTTCCAAGGGTTGCCACCAAGGCCAAAAAGCAAGTCTGAGAAAACTTGAATCACTTTTCTAGGAAATCCATTAGTATGCTAATGGTGAGTTTAGTCAACAACTTTTGTTTATAGGGAAAGAGCTCCAACCTCAACCTATACATTTTTTGAAATTGGGCATTTTTCCAGGAAATTATGTTAATCATTTATCACAGAATGATACTCTCAGTCCAGAGGTTAATCTATCTAGAGACAGATTTAATTGTAAATCCAAAGGAGTTCTATTTGAGATAACTGGGACTCCTGCTCTTTTGTATTCTCTGTGAGTCAGGGGAGGAAATGAAACCAGATGAGTTAGAAACATACTCAAGGTCCCCAGCAAATGAGAGCAGAGATTAGATTTAGAATGCTGCAAAGTTGACAGAAAGGTTTGTGCTGAGATCCTGGTTCTCTGAGTTGTTTGATGAGTCATCCACAAAGGTGTTGATTAATAAATAAAAAGATTTGAACAGAATTGGGACTTGGTGATAAGTTTCATTACAGGGATAGGGGGGGAAAAATCACATTCCGATTCCATTGATATTTATTGAGCATTTATTAGATTCCTGGTGATACACTTGATGCTTTAGCATCCCATTTAATTTCATCTTCAGGACAACCTTGCAGAAATGAGTTTTATAAGAGATGTTGAGAGAATGGCCATGGTCCATGCCTAGAAAATGGTAGAGCAGAGTTTGAATCCAGGTGTCCTAACTCCTATGTCCTCTTGATGACATATGGATCTAGAGAAGTGACATTTACAGAAATGGCACTGTTGGGAGGAGTGGCCCACAGGGGAGATACATTGAGTTTGATTGGGGTCCCACAAATATGAGCTGTGGTGGGACATCCAATTGGGGACATTCTGTGCTGACCGGGTCACAGTTTTCTTTCCATCCCAGCTCATAGCCCCTCCACAGAGCCTGTGCCCCTCAAAGCATTTCTCGTGGGTCACACTGGGTCCTGCAGCTCCGGCAACTGCCTCCCCCAAAACCCTCCTTTCCTACGACCCCCGAGCCTCCCAGGTTTCCAGTTCTCTCATTCGTCTGACAAAATGCCTTTGATTTTTTGGAAACATAAACCTGTTGATCTTTGTGTTTTCTTCCAATTTATTTTATTAGTTCTTCCAGGTTTCTCCATCTCCCCAAATGACCCTAGACTCCTTGCAGATTATCTAAGTACTTAAACCAGCACCCTTAATTCCCTTGCACCCCATCCATCTGTAGCATCTCTCAAACAATACCCCAAGCCTGGCTCAATGTTATAATCTGCCTTCACACTTAGTTGTCAGAGAAAAATGTCTCAGTCCTGCAGAGAACACTTACAAATCTACAATCTCCAACCTTGCCTAAGCCCTCGGGAGCCCCCTCAATCCTTTCTTTCTCGGGGTTCCTTTCTATTGCCTCCTATATCATGGAGAAAACCTTGAGATCATGCATGCTCTCCCCACCAGGCTTCTCATTCTCACTGTAAATGTGCCAACACCCACCTGCTTCCTTAACTGCCTTTCCTCCCACAATGGAGAATCAGCGGGCCCTTCTGCCCCAGCTCCCCCCACCCGCCTTCTGCTTCCTCAGGGTCTGCTCCTTCCCAGCACTTAATGTCAGCTCTCTTCTTTGGGAGCCTTTCGTCTTCTAAACATGCTCCCACCTCTCCTCCTTGACCTCCCTTGACCTCACAGTCCTTAGCCCTTGCCCAACTTCTCCTCTGCTTGTCCCAACTTCTCAAGACAGTCAGTCTCTACTTCCTTACCTCACAATCCACTGCAGTCTGATTCCCAACTAGCTAATGAAACTCTCCTACGATCTTAAAGGCTTTCCTAAGTGATGCATATAATTTTTATTTTCCTGGACCACTCTGCTCTATTTTTTTTTTAATTGTGGTGAAATACACATAACACAAAATGTACTGTCTTAACCATTTTTAAGTGTATAGTTCAATAGTGTTGAGAGTAGTCACATTGCTGTGCAACCATCTTATAACACAGAAACTCAGTGCGCATTAAACAACTCGCCATTCCCCTCAGCACCTGGCACCCACATTCTATACCTTCTGTATCTATGAATCCGGCTATTCCAGAAACCTTACATAAGTGAAATTGTACAGCGTTTTTCTTTTTGTGACTGGCTTATCTCACTCAGCATGTCTAGAAGATTCATCCATGCCATAGCCTGTGTCAGACTTCCCTTCCTTTTAAGGCTGAGGAATACTCCATTTTATGTATATACTGCATTGTGTTTAGCCATTCATCTGTTGATGGCTGTTTGTGTTGCTTCCACCTCTGGCTGTTGTGAATCATGCTGCTCAAACACAGGTGTGCAAATGTCTCATTGAGACCCTGCTTTCCAATCTTCTGGAAATACACCCAGAACTAGTATGCGGGATAATATCTTCTGCTCCGTTTTGAAGTCTATCATTTCCTCCTTCTCTGCTCTCTGCTACACTGTTCCATGGGACCCTGTCCTCATTTTCACTCCCGGTTGTCCTTGTTCCCTTCCTGCTGTCTCCTTTGCAGGCTCACCCTCTGCCTGCCCTAGGGGCCTGTGCCAGTCAAGGTCCAATCAGAAAAACAGAACTGCCTTTCAACTAGAGGGTGTTTGATGCAGAGAATTCGTTATGCCAACACCGGAACGCTGAACAAAAGACGAAGGGGGATGTTGGGTTGCCCAGATTCATAACCGCAAGAAGCTACTCCCACCCCGAGGACTGGGGAACAAAGGAAGAGGTGAGGAGAGACTAGAAGTTCCCAAAGAGCCCCCCCACCCCGCATCCCCTGCACAATTGGTCCGTGGACCTTCACCCTCAGTGCTCAGCTGGCCCATGTTGAGAGCTCTGGGGGAGGCACCGCATCTGGTGCTGGGAGGGAATGAAGAGGCTTGAGACTAGCCCTGTGGCATCATCTGTGCCTGCATGACAATCATAACAATTAGAAGCAGGAGGAAAGGCCATTCTGTCCCCTCCAAGCCTTCCCATCTCTCTTTAGGGGCTCTCCTTGGCAGATGCCAGCAGGAATTGAGGTGGCAAGGGAAACGGGAAAGCAGTGTGCAAACCCTGGCCCAAGACGCAAAGAGCAGAGTCTAGAGGGTGGGCTTGGAGCTGAGAGACAACGCCCAAATGACCAGCTCAGGGCTCTGTCCTGGGCCCACTGTTCTCACGAAGCACACTTTCTAGGAGTGATCTTGGTTTTCTAGGAGCAAACCCTCAAGGTTCTGCCCAGCGCCCACATGCTGTGACTTCCAAAGTCACCCATCCCATGAGACCCCTCTACTGAACTTCAGGTTCCTCTTTTCTTCCGTTGCTGGCTAGACATCCCCACCTTGGGGCCCTTTCATTAAACCAGCTTCAAACTGAACTTGTGACCGTTCTTCTTCAGGCTGCTTCTACGCCTCCATTCTCTGTCTTGGCTGGTGGCATTGCCTGATCCAGAAGCCTCTGAGGTCCTCACGTCACTGCCTCCTTTGCCTCCCAAATCTCTCTCCAGTCCCCCTCCCCTCTGCTCTGTCACTGGACTGTCCCAGGTCAGGACTTCATTCCGTCCCCCCTGAACACGCCTCAGCGTTCTCTTGGGCTTTCTTCTTGGCCCCCTGAAGAGCACACGGCTGCCCAGTGATCTCTTCAAAATCCAGGAATGGCCATGTCTCTCCCTTGTTTAAGTAAAACCCGTTAGTGGCCCCCCATCTGGCCCCACCTCCTCTCCAGCAACAGGTCATTCTCCTCCCTACCCTGTCCCCTGCTCCCGCAATTCTGAATTTCTTGAACGATGCTACGGTATTTCTCACAGTCTCTTGCCTCTGACTAGAAAATCTTTCCTCCTCCACACCCTCTGAGCTAACCCTCCTCATCCTTTAAAACTCAGGTCGGATACTTAGCCCTGAAAGCTTTCTTAACGTTCAGAGAAGACTCAAGTTGCGAGGTATGACGAGTGGTGAGGTGTGCAGAGCGGTACCACCAGCCCTCCAGCCACTGTTCCCCAGGCTGTTCCGCCACCATGGTCATAACCACAGCTGCCAGCCGACTCCCTAATAGCCCCTTCCTGTCCTGCCCACAACCACTCCAACCCCCAGCGTCGCGGGACTTTTAGATCATCGTTCCCCACCTTCTTGTAGAAGCAGCTCCTCCTGTGAGGCTATCTACACCTCTCTCCCCACCCACATCCAATCACAAGGCCCTGTAGTTTCTCCCTCCTACACATTTCTCAAATCTGTCCCCATCTCCCCATCTCTACTGTTCCCAAGACCAGCGTATCCTTAACTTCCATCTAGAAGCTGGCTGTGGTCTCTCTCCTCAATGGTTCCTGCCCACTCTCCCATCCGTTACCTCCCTGTCGCCAAACGGACTTCCGAATGGAAACTTCATCTTGTCAACTACCTGTTTAAAAACTGTTGAATGGTTGGTCTTTGTGTTTAAGATAAAGGCTAAATTATGTAACTACAAAGCCCTTCAAATAATTTTTTGCCTGTCCCTCTCACCCTTTCATCTTAGTTTCAGATTGTCTTCTGTTCAGATTCTCCTTCTTTTGAGTCATGGCATACTCAACTACGCTTTCCTCACTTTGCCTATTTTGTACATAGCTTCAGGCCTCGGCTCAAATGTCAGTCCCTCAGGAAAGTCTTCACTGATTCCTGGGCCCTATTAGCTCTCTTAGACACTCTCTGGCACTTTGTGCTTATTATCTCTTTGTAGCACCTTCCACAATTATAAAATTGTCTGATGCATTTAATCTCTGTGTCTCCCACTTAGTGGCCTGTAAGCTCCATGAAAACAAGGCTTTTCTGGTCACTCTTACAGTCTTAGTGCCTGGCTAAATAACCAGTACATAGTAAATTCTTGCTACTGTTTGTTGCATGAGTATTAATATTTGTTGAATTAAAATTGAATTCCCCCCACTCCCTTCCCAGATCGGTTACGTGTCTCTTCTCTATGTCCCCATTAGACATTGTAATACTCATTTCTGTCATTGCTCTGACCTAATGGTTCATGCATGTGGCTGCTTCCACTTCTCTTCACTCTCCATTCCTTCACTTGCTGCCCCTTCCACCACCTGAACATTCCTTGAGGGCAGTGTTTTATGCCAATCTACTCCTATCAATACTCAGTGTTGTGGTTGGCCCAGCCCTTGTGGTTATTATGATTGCAAGATGCCTTTCAGCAATAAACATAGGGAATCTTTGGGGAAAAAACAAAAAACAGAGGCTTATTACTTTAAAGAACCTGGAAGTTACATAGCACTCCCAGGGCTACACATCAAGGTAGGGGTGGGAGGCAGGATCACACAGGCATGGGGTGCTACTTTTATTGGGGTTGAGGGTCAGGGAATCCGGTTTCCTGGGCTCACTCTTTATTGGTGAATTTAAAACATAACAGTGGCAATTTAAAGTGCTGGAAGAAAAGAAAAACAAATGGCCCAACTGGCCAGTTCCTGAACTCAACCAAGGTCTCTGAAACACAGGAATGTCAGTGGTGGGCACAGCTTGGCTCTCTATCCAGTGTGTGGCTAACATGTATTTATTCAGGCTAGCCATGCTTGGAATGGATGCTTCTCGAAGTGGGCACCTTGGCAGGGACAAGTAAATGTTTGTTTGAAACCAAGTAAACATTCAAAATGTTTACTGAATGAATGGAGCCTTTGTGGGATGGGGGGGGGGGGGGGGGGGGGGGGGGGAGGGGGAAGGGGGAAGGGAGAGGGGACAGGATCCAAGGTGAAAACTCACAATGGAGGACCCAGATTTGTGAGTCACCTCAATGGATTATGTTTAGAGTTGAACCTTGGGGGCTCACCCTCCATTATGGGCAAGAGGAAGAGGAGACGTCAGAGGCGGGGCCTGAGATCCAGAGATTTGTGGCAGGGAAACCAAAAGAGGTGTTTCAAGGAGGAAAGGGTCAGTTGTTTCAAATTTTGCTAAAAGAATAAGCAAGTTGGGGAATGAAACAAGGTTGGAGTTCCATCCAAAAGGAGAAAGTTCTGCACAGTGTTAATAAAGCTGTGGAGGTGGAAGCCAGACAGCATGAGATGAAGAAGACCCTGGTTTCACTGGACAGAGAGCAGCGTTGTGGGCTGTTTGGTGAAGGGACTTGGCAACCCGGAGGTGAGCCAAACCCTCCAATTGGACAGAGTAAAAAGAGCTTCAGAATGCTTCTCCTCACATTTTCTTCTTACTTCTCCCTTCTGCCCAAATAACTACAGAATGGGCTGAATTCATGACAGGAATGTTCAACTTCCCCTTTCTCACTGTATCCGTAATGTGTTTTTTAATGTTACTTTCACAGCCGGCATGGAATGAAATTCCATTCCTTCCTCCAGACTTACACAAAGATTACTGTTGCCATTCATGCCTACTCAGTGTGAATGAAATATAAAAACACAGTCATTTTCCTTCACAATATAAGTAAACATACATTTTTCCACCAAGAAAAAAAATTTATAAAATACTTCAAAAAAGAAATCCTCAGAGCATGCTTTCAACAATGTGTTCTAGGGTAATTACTCGGGGAATAAGAATGTCAGCAATAAATAACTTTCTTAATATGTCTAACAGTATGTGCTCCAGGTAAAAGGCGAGTCCTGAAGAAATCCCTCTTAATGACAAACAGAACAGAAGATGACTAAGAGAAGTCTTCTAAATTATAGACCTTGGAGCCTGGGAAATTTGGCCAGTTTCCAACTAAGAAGCAACCTCTGTAATCTAATCAGGTAAACGTGCACTAATGTTAGAATCCGGGCTACTGAAAAGCCCAGGTATCACTGTCCCAAGCAAAGCTCAATAAATTGAAATGGAGTAGAATTTATTGAGAGCCACAAAAGACTTGATGACAGAGAATGTCTCCAGATAACCTTGAAACTGGAGATCTGATAAAATTGCTACAGGAAACTATTTTCCAGGATCCCAAGTTGAACTCTTAAGTTTCTGATAGGTAGAACAAGGTTCTTAACAGAATTTAGATAAAAACAGATAGCCTGGTACAGGAAGTATGTAAACTTGGACTGAGAAAATACATTTATTTTCACTAATCTCATTTTGATAACTTTATTTCATTGTAATTGGAATTCTTCAGTTATTCTATGAATTTTGATTGATGCACTTAAAAAAAACATTTGAAGGCTTTAACAGATTCTCAATGGTGCGTCCACTGCACAAAAATGATTAAGAACAGGTATTTTACATGGTATTTTATGAACAAAGCTTATGGATCATCATTTCAACTTGCAGGCATAAAGATAAAAACAACAGATTCTATATGCCTCATTTGGTGCCCTTGTTAAGTTGGAATGTAGATATAATTTTTGCAAGGTTGTATTGTTTAGGATTAATCATTTATTCCATGTTCTACTGTGTAATATAATTCTGGGTCAAGCTTAAAAAGGAAAGATACTCTACCTCCTTTTGCATTCCTGTTAAAACAGAATGCTCCCAATTAATTGCAGTATGTGGTGCAGAACCCAAGAGGGCCAAGTTCCAATGTGAACCATTAGAATTGAGTAAAACCTCCAGGGAGACCCTGGGGTCCCCAGACATGCCTCTGGTAACCAATGGCTGTGGAAAGAACTACTGGAAGAAATCCCAGCCCTGGGGTGTGGCTTGGTGTGAAAAGTGATGCCTTTTGGGAAATACTTCAGAATGCTAGCAAGTCGAAGGGCAAACAGTATTGGGTGGAAAGGCACATCTGGGAGATTTCTTTTGTGGTTAGACTACATCTTGTTGATATAAAAGATATGAAATATTCAACTTAAGAATGTCAAAGCTGTTGTTAGGGTTCTGATACCTCATGTACCAAAGAACCAGCCATTTATTGCTCAGTAGAAAAATATATTGGATAATCAAAGCCAATTTATCAACTTAGGTTCCCTTAAATTACTATGTCTATTGTAGCTACTCTCTTGGCCAGAGAAATCTTGAAGACTTTATAGAAAAAATGTCCTGTACTGCCCCCAAGAGATTGAATCTCAGAGGTAGCTTATGTAGTCTTAGAACTATGAATGCTGCAGAATATAATAAGGACTTGTATGTTGAATTATGCTCAAGATACCAGGAACAGATACAAGGAACTGGTGCCTAGTTCATAATTACACATCTGGTGAATGAACAAATCAATTGTATTGCTCATAGGTTAAGCATAGCACATTCTCAATGTGGGAAGAAAAGAACAACTGTTTGCTTTGGCACAGGAACTTCTTGAAGGTAAAGAAAGTTATCACAGCCTTCTTACAATGTCATGTCTAGAAATCCACATCAGCATGTTCACAGAATCTAGAACTTCAGGGTTCCTCTGTGCTTTTCAAATGCTGATGTGCATGGAACCACCTGGGCAATTGGATCATAATGCAGTAGGTCTGAATTGGATCCTGATGCAGTAAATCTGAGGTAGGAGCCCAGATTTCATTTTTCTAACAAGCTTCTAGGTAACGCCAATGTTGTTGCTCCTTGAGTCTTAAGCGCTTGAAGAAAATGATGGAGCCAGGTCTAAGATGTAGAATAGGTAACACCAAGAAGCCTGTCACTCAGGAAGATTTCAGGGGCATCCTTATCAAGACCATGTTACTTTCATAAACAAAAGACATTATTTCCACAATGACACGATGCTAGTGACTTTTTGCTTTACTCTTTTCGGATTACCTAAAAAGTCCTAGAGAAAAATTAAATGTGGTATAATTTTATCCATTAATATCAAAGTGCTATTTTTTCTTGAGGAGTTGTTTCTTCTATTGTTAATAAGCCTATGATATTAACTTCTTCGTTCTTCACAAAACTTTCTAGAACTTTTCTTAAAATATTTTGGAAATGAAGACACTGCTTATTATGGTATTAGTTTACACTTCTACATAGCCTTAAAAGTTGTATTTATTTTAATTACATAAAGAATTGTATTTGGGGGGGATGTAATTATCATTAGCACTTCATTGTATTTTGGGAATAACAAAAACATTGTTTCTTAATGATCGTACTTACCTACACCAAATGCTTTTCTGTCTCACTTCCACAGTGGGCTGACAGGTTTGTTTCTGCAGTGTTTAGCACAAGTGCTTTTAAATGTGCTGTTTACTTTCTCTTGTATTTTTAAAGAGTTTTCATTTTTAATGACCCTAATTCATTGGAGGATAATTCCCAGTGGCGCAGTCAGCATTCATTATTTATGTTTTCTATTCTAAGGCAGATGGACTTGTGTAAGTCTAAACATGTGATTAGCATAATCTATCTGCTTTTGCTATAGATGATGTGTCAACCTAAAACCAACAGGCCTACTCATGTACACTCTCATTACAAAGAAAATGACCTTCCATGATTCTCTGAAACTGAGTAACATGGATTTTCCTAAAGGAAATCCATCGTGCTGTTTGGATGATATAAAGCTGCTTTATTTTCAAGGCAATTGATATGAAAATTTTTTCAAACATCTGCTTTTGAGTTTGAGAAAGGTGGGTGAATAGGCATACCCATCTTGAGTAACTGGCATGCACACCACTTTAAACTCTGCCTATGGAAGAGCTGTACAGAGAAGTCATGTGCCAGCCAGGTGTGTCCCAGCAGCCTGCTCGTCAAGGCTCCTCCCATGTCACAGGTGAACCAGCCAAACTGAAGGCAAAGCCTGAGATAGCAACCTCAAATCTCAACAATGCAGGACTCACACGCTGATCCACACCCCTATCCCACCCGAGAGCTACCAGCTAAGGCAGTAAAGTGGGGGTGGGGGCCGCACGGGAATATTCTATCTCATGACTACACAGTATGTACTTTACATACCTCACTGCCTGCTAGGTTTATCCCAATCAACATAGAAAACAAACCATTTGCATTGTCCATTGCTGTTTCTGTTGGAGTAAATGTCCCCTGGAACAGTTGTAGATTCAGAGCCTTCCTTGTGGGCTTCTTCCTTGGTGTACTCATCTGGACCGTCTCAGAAAAAGGAGGGGATCATGCTTGGCTGCCCAGAATGTACTTCAACAGGCCTGCAGAGCTATCAAAATGGCCAAGCAGACAATACAAACAATGCTAAGCTCAGAAGGAAGACAAAAATTCTTCCTGAAAGGAGGAATTACAAGGCAGGGAATCATTTAAAACAAGGTGCTGTGGTCCAAATCAACAGGAAACTCGGGGGAAATAGGTATCGGGGTTGGTCACTGAACAAATAAAAGCAATCACCAAAGTGACTAAGAATAACAAGAGAATGTGGTGAACTAACTAAATAGCAATGTCTGCCCCCTTGACATGAACAGATACTTCATTTAGGGAATGAACTGATGGCAATTTAACCAAAATAAATCCCATCCATGATAGCTCTCTATAGCCCTTCAACCTGGGATTATTCTAATGTAGGACAAACTATCCACCAAAGACAAAATATTTTTACTTCTATTAATAAAGCATTTATTTGTAGTTTCTGAAGACTTACTTTATTATTTTGAGATGAGAGAGAAGGGGGAAGGGCCCAGAGCAGTCTCCATAGTTGTACATCATTAGTTGTGACATAGTTTCATTCCACACAGGTGGATGTGGGGCCCCACGGGTCAGAAACCAAACTGGGGGCCTCCCATATGGGAGGAGAGAACCTTCAACACCATGTCATCACAGAGGTTACCAGTTGTACCTTAGTTCAGCATATGGGTTTGAACAGGCCAGGCCAGGACTTTCAGGTTGCAAGGCACTCAACCTGCTAAGCTATCCCAGCATCCCCATGAGACTTGTAATTTTTGAAGTTCCCCTAATTCAGCTTGCTGCATCTTGAGTTTCTGGCAAGCAGGGTTATTGGAGGTCAGGCTATTTATAGCCCTTTTTACTGTGGTGGTTATAACAGCCATACCTATCATTTATCATCTAACTGCAGTGTTCGCAAATATGCCCAACCCTTCAATCCTCAGACTGCCAACGTTGCTCCAAATTTTGCATAGTTGTCAAAGTGGTTAGGAAAGGACACTTCACTTTTCTCTGCTTCTGGTCAATTTTCTCTCTTACATTGCCATCACTTTTAATTTTCTTATTCCATCTGCCTTCTTTTTTATCCTCTACATTTTTAAAAAAGTTATCATTACCATATTTTAAGAGTACACAAACTCGATTAAATAAGTTTTGGCTGTAACATTTTCTAAGAAAAAAAAAAAAGAGCAAAGAATATAACCGTGGGTCGGTATACATATATTAAATTATGGCCCTTGCTTCTTTCAAGATGAGAATTTAGCGTTCCAGGGTTTTTCTGGGAGAGAACATTGGATATCTATTTATGGTGACTGTGACGGTAGGGATCATTTGTAAATCCCCGGAGCGCTAATAACTGTGCCAGCAGCGGTGGAGAACAGCAAAGAACCCTGCAGGAGGGCGAGTCCTAGGCACATAGAAATAGCGCAGAAGCATAAATGGTTCCCAAAGTGCAGAGGCCTCGCATGTCCTAGGGCTTCCCTCTCCTGCTTCTCCATTCTCCTGCCCGCAGCCAGCTCTTCCAGCTCTCCTCCAGCCTCTCCCCGCCTGGCTGTGCAGGAGGGCCCCAAACTCGCGGCCTTGCTCTGGCCTCCGAGGCGGGTACCCGCCGACACCCCGGGGGTGCGATGCTGCAGCCCAGCCTCGGTCCTTCTGCGGCGCCGCCTGTGTCTCCGGACGACCCCCCTCGGGATCGCGTCCACACAGGCGCACGCTCGGCCTCCGAACAGTAACGTCAAGGTTTCCCGACCGAGGAAGGTCCGGAGGTGCTGGAACCCCAACACGGCAGGCGCGAACCCCGAGGCAGAGCCCCGCCCCCGGGCGCGGCATCCTGCCCGCGCATTGGCTCGCGCGCCCGTCCGTCTCCGCCTTGGGGCCTGGCCGGCTGCTCTCGGTGCTCCCCTCGCCGCCCGGGGTCCGCCTCCCACAACGCGGCTTGGCTGGCTTCCTCCGCCCGCGACGGGCCGCCCACACCGGTCGGAGCCTGAGCCAAGCGCTGGCTGCCGTGAGCCGGCAGAAGGGCCGGGCCCGGCGGGCGCCGATCGCCTGCAGGAGCGGCAGGTCCGCGGCCTCTGCGCCTGCAGCGCCCCCGGTCGCGGGGCTGCACGTCGGGTGAGGCTTCACGTGGCCGGGCGCCCCGGGGGCCCTGGCGCCGCGGGCGGAGGGGCCGCCGCCCAGGCTCCCGCCGGCGGGGCTCAGGGGAGGGGCTCGCGGGGGGCGGGGCGCGTGGTCGGGTGCGTGGACTCAGGTCCCGGGGCGACCCCCTTGTGTTCCCGGCGTGAGGCCCGGTGGTTTCCAAAAGGCGAGTCTCTCTCCTTTCCTCTCCCGCGCCCTTTAGAGACCGATTTTTGTGGCTCGCAGCCCCTTTGGCAAATAGATCTCTTTTTATGCAGGGATGAATTAATCATGAGAGTTGGGGGTGTGTGTGTGTGTGTGTGTATTGATCATGAGAGTTAGGATGGTGTGTGTGTGTGTGTGTGTGAATCATGAGAGTTAGGATGGGGTGTGTGTGTGTGTGTGAATCATGAGAGTTAGGGTGGGGTGTGTGTGTGTGTGTGTTAATCATGAGAGTTAGGGTGGGGTGTGTGTGTGTATTAATCATGAGAG
>PVKE010003966.1:0-67953 GCA_004027555.1 Craseonycteris thonglongyai
CAGTTCAGTTCTCTCTCTGTAGCTCTCTCTCTTTCTGTCAAAAATAAAATAAAAATAAAAACAAAAACTACACTGATGCAGAAGCCAGAAACTGAATCATGACCACTTTGTGCTCTTTGAAGCCATAGATTTGGATAAGCTCCCCAGAGAAGAGCCAGAGGGCTGAGAAGAGTGCTCTGGGGGATTCCAGCACTGAAGGCACAAATAGAACCCAATGAAGAATAAAAACTGGGCGATGACTGTCCCAGAATCAGTAACTTGAGAAAACTACACTGAGAAGATCGAGAACCTGTGTAGGGTGCTCTTGTTACTCAGTCCCCTGCCTTTCACATCTCTTCCTTTATATCAGCTCCTGTCTCTTCCTTGGAGCCTCAGCTCAGAAAACGTCCCTCCAACTTTCAAAGACTGGCCACTTCAGCTCGACCCTGGCTCCCACCCTTTTCTATCTCTCAGCACCCTCTCCTCCCACAACAGGACTCTTCAAGCTGACAGCCTTCAGCTGTCTTTCACCTGACGCACTGGTAAGGCTGTGATTGAAAGCCTTTTTTCTGTACTTAGGAAAATCAACCTCTTTGCAACTTCCACTTATTGACCCTGTTTTTGCTCTCTGGGTCAACACATTATAGCTGCTTGTCAGCCCTTCAGATAGCTACCATGTCCCTACTGAATATTGTTTTCTAAGTCAGTGGTAGTACCAACTCAAAAGTATAGCAGATCTCCTATCTTTCTGACTACTACAGCTTATGAGCAGAAGAGTAGGGACCACAATCAGTCACTGAAAACTATCTGCTGTCCAAAGAGCTCCTTCACCTGTTTCCTCCATTTGCCAGCTCTGACCCTCAATATGATTGTGGGCAAATTTCTTCTCCAAGCTTATTTTCTCTTCTATAAAAGGGGCAAATATAACGTCCATCTCATAGGTCACTGCTTCAATGATTATATTAGATAATATAAATGATGTAACACAGGGCCTAGCTCACTGTAAGTGCTCAATAAATGTTATTTGACATATATAACAATTGTCACCAGGTTTCAGAAACTCAGGTTCTTTCTAATTGCTCTCTGCTGCCCCCATGGGGATAACACTTTAAGCCACTGGTCATGCTAGGGGCCACCACAGATTATACCTGTCTCACCAACCCCACCAGCTAATTAGAGAATTAATTCTTTGATTGATTGTTCAATCAAATAAAAATGCTCCTGCATTCTAGCTCATCCTCTGTCTTTTTCAAAAGACCTATCAGGAGGCACGTTTTTCCTAAATCAAGATAAACTGTCTCCTAGTTTGTTAATTGAGTAACGCAACAAAAGTTATTCAGGGGAAGCCGGGATGGCTCAGTGGGTTAACCGCTCACTTTGCAGCCCTGGGGACCGAGGATCGAATCCCGGCCCTGGCCCATGTGGACCCATATGCTGAACTGGGGAGTGCCCCCCCCAATTCAGTTCTCTCTGTGTCTCTGTATCTCTCTCTCTCGGTCAAAAACAATAAAATAAATAAATAAATCTTAAAAAAAAAAATGTTGGGAAAAGCCGGGACGGCTCAGCGGGTTGAGCGCTCGCTTTGAGGCCGTGAGGACCGAGGATCGAGTCCCGGCTCCGGCCCAGGCAGGACCCACATGCTGAACTGGGGAGTTCCCACAGTTCGGTTCTCTAACTGTCTCTGTCTCTGTCTCTCTCTCTATCTGTCAAAAAGTAAAACAGAAATAAATATGCACTGAAGACAAAAAGATAATTTCTCTCTATAAATGTGAAAAGATAAAAAAAAAAAAAAAATGTTATTCAGTCATTCTCCTAATTACATGTTAAGCATTTACTAATGTCAGGTTCTGTGATGGGCACGTCTGACAGGATACGTATCGGTAAACAAAACATACATGACTTCGTGGCGCTCACTGTTTCCCTGGGAAGACGACAGACACTACGGAAAGAAATTCATTGTTTGAAGCTGAGACAGGCGCCGTTAAGGGAAATGATAGATCACTGTGGCAGGAAAGTGAATGGTCAGGGAAAGCCTGTCTTTGAGCTGGTCGCATGGAAGCTGAGGCCTGACAAGGAGGAAGGAGCCACGTCTTGCAGAGACTGGGGAGGAGAGGACACCTGCCACAGGCCAGGATGCAAGGAAGATACAACACCGGAGGCTGTGTGACATGGTGATGACACATCTGGGGATCATTGCTTTTTTTCCCCTCATTAACAATTTTTCTAATTCCTCACGTTACCCAATTCCTTGA
This sequence comes from Craseonycteris thonglongyai, assembly GCA_004027555.1. Taxonomy (NCBI): domain Eukaryota; kingdom Metazoa; phylum Chordata; class Mammalia; order Chiroptera; family Craseonycteridae; genus Craseonycteris; species Craseonycteris thonglongyai. The sequence continues at coordinate 2,232 of PVKE010003966.1, forward strand.
TGTTTTTGTCCAAGCTTTAGATATTTGTAGCTGTTTTTATATAGCTAAAATATTGTAATTATCATTATTGCATAATAGCTTATTTACATAGGAAACTCCTGAGAATCAACTTAAAAATTATTACAGAAATAAAATCTTGAGATCAAATCAAGGAAAAGACCCAATAGTGACAGAACATGATATGCCTACAATAACTTTAACAAGGAAGTGTGTGTTCTCTGTGAGCAAAATTTTAAAATACTACCAACATAAACCAAACTTGAACAAATGGAAAGTCATGCTATGTTCCTGGATAGAGAGAACATATAATGAGGTTAATTTCCCATAGTTGTCTATCAATTTAATATGATCTAAAGTATCAGATTTTGAAAGACAAAACATTTTCAGTTCATATAAAGTAAGGAAGAATTAAAAGAAAAATTCTGAAAAAGCAAAGTAATGAATAAAAACTAGTCAAACTAGATATAAAAATTTGAAAGCTACAAAAATGAAAACTGGGGCAGAGCTCTGTGATAGTTATATATATATGTATAGTGGAATGATTACCAAGATCAAGATAACGCGTTTATCACCTCACTTAATCTTTTATGGCGAGAATGCTTAAGATGTACTCTCAGAGCTGCCGCCCGGCCCTCTGCTCTATGGGAAAAAAAAAAAAAAAAAGATGTACTCTCAGCAACTTTCAAATATACAACTTATTACCCGTATTTTCCGGCGTATAAGACGATCGGGTGTATAAGACGACCCCCTAATTTTACAGTTAAAACATAGGTTTAGGCCTATATTCACTGTATAAGACTACAGCCTGGAAGTGGGGGGTAGTCTTATACAGCGAATATAGGCCTAAACCTACGTTTTAACTGTAAAATTAGGGGGTCGTCTTATACGCCGGATAATACGGTAACTATAGTCACCATGCGGTATATTAGATCATCAGAATTTATTCTTATAACTGAAAGTTTATATCCTTTAACCTACATATCACCATTTCTCCTTCCCATCTCCAAAGTCTTACAATTAAATTGCAAAGCCTCATTCAAAGACAAAAACCACATCATCACAATGAACACAAAAAGCATTTGCCAAAAATCCAACATCCATTCATGACTAAAACTCAACAGCAGGGCTACAAGGAAACTTCCTTAACCTGAGAAAGGGCATCTATGTAAAGCCTACCGCTGACATCATACTCAATGAAGAAAGACAATGCTTTCCCCCCTAAAATCAGAACAACACAGGGCTGTTTGCTCTCAGCACATGTTAAACACTGTAGTGGGGTTTCAGCCACTAGGAATGTATAGTATGCTTCTCACATTTGTAGATGCACTATAGATTTAATGAACAGTCTAATCCAAAATTTCTGCGACAGGCTGGAATGATTAACAGAGTAAACAAGATATGTAAATTAAAGTTAACATTCATGTGTTTTAAGTCTAAAAAGCAACTGCAAGATACAAAATTCTGCAGAATTACTGAGTACCTACTGTGCGCCATACACTAGAGATAGAGACCTGATTCCTTCCTAGATGAGTTAATTTCAGACCAAAAAAAAAAAAAAAAACACCAAAAAAACCGTCAAGGCACGTCTTCCTGTGAGCTCTGAACTCCTTTGGCACCTACTAAGAATTCTCTAATTTGATTGTATTCATTCTTAAGGGCCGAGACTGTAAATAGTTCTTTGTCCACAGGGCAGTTCAACACTCTCCCATTAGAGGACTGCACAGGTCTCAGGCCCGTTACAGGGAAGCTAAGGAAGCTCTTGGAAGCGAAAACAAGGAAATCACCCGTTTGGGGAAGACTACCTACAACAGCCTCACACCCTAACCGCTCTCCAGATGGGGGCGTGTCCGGAAGGGTGGTCTGCGAGGACTCCTCTGAGCATGCGCGGAAGGCACGCTGTGCGCAGTCTGCGGGCTTTTTCCCGACAGGCGCCAGTCAGGACAGAGCAACCCGCGTACGTTCTGTTCTTCCAGTTGTGCCCACAGGCAGGTGGCCAGGTGACAAGCTTGTCTTCGCTGCTTAGAAAGTAAAGATCGCCTTCGAGGAAGTCTCAAGGCAGTCCAGCTCCCCATCTTCCCGTAGTAAAGATGGCGGCGCCCTGAATGCCAGCGACCTCCAAAGCCACTTCCGCGTTCCTCCGGCGCCCTCGTCCAAGATGGCGGACGAGGCCACCCGGCGGGTCGTGTCGGAGATCCCGGTGCTGAAGACGAACGCCGGACCTCGCGATCGGGAGTTGTGGGTGCAGCGACTCAAGGAGGAGTATCAGTCTCTTATCCGGGTCAGTGTGCCGTTCAGGCCGGCCGCGTTGCGAGAGGGTGGCGGGTAACCCGGTGTCCGGAGGAATAGGCTCCGTGTGGAAGCCGCTTCCGGTTTTAAAGTTTCACTCCCCACATCCACGGCAACTGAAGACTTGCGGGGTTGGGGGATTTGCTCGGTGGGGGTTACTGAGGAGCAGGCAGAAGAGACTTGCGTTGGGGGCCACAGTGGGACCAGGCTTTCTGGCTGAGAGCAGCAGTTGTTTGGGGGACACTCCTCCCCGGAAGGTGACGTGTCCCCCTGGCCCCAGGGGCTTGCGCTCCTGCACGTAAGGCGCCCCTGCGGCCCTAAGCCCGGGTCCACACCTCTGTGCCCCGGTTCGCCCTGCCCGAGGGAGGAACACGTTACGGCTGAACATCAAGTAAGCGTTAGTTGCAGAGGGCCGAGGAGCTGAGCTCACAGTCCAGAAAGAGCCATGCTCTCAGCTAACCTCCCTTCTGTGTAAGGAGCAGTAGTTTGTTTTTCTTGCAGTGGTCTCTTGTCTGTTTCAGAGGCCAGCAGCTTTCCTGCCACATGCATTTGAATATTCACTAAAAAACAACAACAACCCAAAACGCTTGATTGTGCATCTTCTACCTGGGAAGGGCCTCCAAAGCTGAATAATGTGAAGCGTACAGAGGTAGACAGAAAAGGTCCATGTAATACGTTAAGTGGAGACAGAGGGGATGGGGAGGCTGAGAAACTGCTAGCAAGTTTTGAAGCAAGCAGGAGAAATGCCTAATCCAGTTTGGGTCTGGTCAAGGAAGGCTTCCTGGAGGAGGCAGTGCTTGAGCTGAGGCTTAAAGGGGAAACATAAGTTAGCCCGATAAACCTTGAGGGTAAGAGAAAGATATTCCAGGCCAAAGGGACAACATGAGCAAAGGCATAAAGGCTAGGAACCCCGTGATGCAGATGAAGGAACAGCAGTTCAGAGTTCCTACAGCATCAAATGTATGGCAGGGAGTGGTAGGCAGGACTTGAGAGATACGGTTGAGCACTGGAATGTTAGCTAGAGGCTTTGGGATCCCTCTAAAGTAGCAGTCCCCAACTTTTTTGGCACCAGGAACCGGTTTTGTGGAAGACAGTTTTTCCACAGGGGGTGTGTGCACATGCAGCTCACAATAGGGTTCGTGCTCCTATGAGAATCTAACGCAGCTCCTGATCTGCCAGGAGGCGGAGCTCAGGTGGTCGTGCCAGCAATGGGGAGCGGCTGTAAATACAGGTGAAGCTTCACTTGCTTGCCAGCCGCTAACCTCTGCTATGCTGCCCGGTTCCTAACGGCACGGACTGGTATCAGTCCGTGGCCTGGGGATTAGAGACACCTACCCCTGCTCTAGAGGATTTTAAACTAAGGAAAACATGGTCAGATTTGGGGTTAGATCAATCACAGTGGCAGTAGAGAGGAAAATAGAATTGGCAAGCAAAAGATTGAAGGTAAGAGACAAGGTAGGAGGCTGTCATTAATCCAGGTAAAAGAAAGGTGATGATCCAAGCTCAGCAGCTGTGGTGAGACAGTTCTGGAGACTATGCAGAAGGTAAACTTGTCAGGGCATTGTAACGGATTGGTGGGGTAGGGTAAAGGAGAGGGAGGGCCAAGAATGGCCTGCCTGAGATTGATGCCATGAACACACAGGTCTGAAGGACGGGGGAAAATGCTGAGTTTGAGGTACCTGTGAAATCAAGATGGAAATGTCAATACACAGTTGGGTACTGGAGTCTGAAGCTCTGAGAAAAGGTCTGGATTAAACGGAAAGGCTTGGAAGTCATTAGCATGTGGGTGCTAGTCAAGACCAGGAGCACATGAAGTCCTCCAGGGACATAACGTGAGTTATGGGCTGAGGGCAGACCCTGTCAGAAGTGGGAAGAGAACCCGGGAGAGAGCATCAAGTCCTCTGTGCTAAACTGAACAGAACCCAAGCACTCTATTCTCGGCTCTTGGCAAGTCCCCTGCTTATCAGCGTGTAGCTTTGTTTTCAAGCTTTGCTTAAGTGAGAAAAAAACACTGGTAAACAAACTAAGGAAGTAATCGCACCCTTTTCTTTCCGGGGGAATGGGACTACCCTTGGCCCCAACATCCGTCTCAAAGACCCAATTCTCTGCTTTTAGTACGTGGAGAACAACAAGAATGCGGACAATGATTGGTTTCGACTGGAGTCCAACAAGGAAGGGACTCGGTAGGCAGACCCTCTTGGGAGGTGTGGGGATGGGGCTCTCACACGGCTTGCGCAATTTTGGGGTCTCAAAGCTCACCGCCTACCTTCCCTGCCTCGTGAGCTGTGTCCACTCCCACAGCTCCAGACCTCCCAGTTCCCATCACATGAGTCTCCCAAGCTGGTCACCCAAGCCAGGACCACGTCATTTGAGTATGAGAAGCATGGGCAACCTGGACTGAGGCTTGGTTTTTGTTACAGATGGTTTGGAAAATGCTGGTACATCCACGATCTCCTCAAATATGAGTTTGACATTGAGTTTGATGTGAGTACGATGGAATAGGAAATACGGAGGTTAGTACAGGGGGAGGGATTATGTGATTGTTAACAAGCTGACCGTTCTTGGAAGGACTAAAGAAAACTTTTTAAATATGTGGGGAACGCTGAGGTTCGAAGCAGGCATTGGTTACAGTTACTAATCTCCCAAGTTCAGAATCCTGGTGTGCACTTCAGATGTGCCGCTTGTGGGGTTTGCCAAGCATTTCAGTGCAACCAGGAAATGTGTGTGTGATTCGATTCGTTCCTATCTATCCCGATTCTGTTTTATTAAGTCTATAATTCCTCCAGATTCCTATCACATATCCCACTACTGCTCCAGAAATTGCAGTCCCCGAACTGGATGGAAAGACAGCAAAAATGTACAGGTAGGACTGAATAGGAGATGGGGAAGGGTCTACGAAGGGCTTCGAGAAGAACCCTGGGAGGCAGGAATGTTCCCAGAGCCTGCTGGCCTAGCGGGCTCCAGGCCTCCCTCTGCCCAGCCTGGGCCGAGTACTTAGCTGACCTGCACTCAACTCTGATAACCAGGGGTCTTCCTGTCTCCCAAGAGGCTGCTTGCTTTATGGTAAATCTTGCATGTCAACACTTTCTTTTCTTTTTCCTCATAGAGGAGGCAAAATATGTCTGACTGATCACTTTAAGCCTTTATGGGCCAGGAACGTGCCCAAGTTTGGACTCGCTCATCTCATGGCTCTGGGGGTAAGTTTGGGGTGTTTGGTATATGGGGCGGGGGGTAGGCCCTGAGCAGCATAAGGAGAATGACTGAGAATAACCAAGGAGTAGCAGTGTTTTCTTTTGGGCTTGTTCCCCTAGACTCTCTCTAGAAAGGAGCTGATGGAACAAGAGGCACTGACTGGGTGGTAGTCACCTCACAGGGTCTCTCCCATGTGTTGCAGCTGGGTCCATGGCTGGCAGTGGAAATCCCGGATCTGATTCAGAAAGGCGTGATTCAGCATAAAGAGAAATGCAACCAGTGAAGGATCGGGCCCCTGAGGCTGGACACTAGGACCTTTCATACACTGTTCCCGTGTTCCTGTGCACCCCCGTAACTCATGTAACTGCTTCCCTCACTGCCCTTCGTCCACAGTTGTTACTAAGTAACTGCAGCAGTTCCAAGTTCGGCGTCACTGGGGAAAGAAAGCCAGTATGGCTACGGAATTTCTAAGCTAGGCTTCACAAGGAGGGACACCCTTCCCTGGCCGAGCAGTGTGAGATCCTGGAGCAGCACGGGGTAACTGGAAGCGGGCGCAGTCTCTTTGGTTTCCGGAGATAACTCATCAATAAAAGCTGCTTCCTCTGGTGACCCATGGTTCTCACTGGGGGCCGGTGCATTCGTTTGGGAAGGAGCTAGGGATGGAAGGAGGAGCTGTGACTGCTCCCCATGCTGCTGGGACCCTCTTGTCCTGTAGCAGAGAGCTGCCCGCTTGAGCCTGCAAGGTGTTTCAGGGGCGGCCCTGGCGCCCTGCAGGGCATTCCCCGTCTCTGTGCTGCAGGCCTGGGGGCCACACGACCGTCGTCAGCTCCACAGCCCTGTGGGCCGCGGGATGGGGTGACGGGGCGACGGGGCCCTGTACTCCGGGGACTTGGTTTGCAGCAGTGTTTCGAAGACACTCCTGGGCAGGACTGGGAACCGGCAGCCCTCCAGTTGGCTGCGTTTCCATGGTGGCGACGACGGAGTCGAGGGTGCGGAGCCGAGGGGGCGGGTTCACGCAAGCGCGATGGTAGGGGCCGAGCGTGGGTGCGCAGGCGCCGTGAGAGACTGTGAAGCCGGCGGCCGGAGGCCTGTGGGACCAACAAAGATGGCGGCGGCCCCGGCGGCGGGAGCGACCCGGGAGGCGGCTGCGGCCGACGCTGCGGCCGGGCCGACGGGGGTGCCCCACGGGGGCCGCGGGCAGTGGCCCTGAGCGGGGGCCCGGCTCCGGCTGGCCTCCCCCGCAGCCTCGCCGGGGGACAGGTACGGGCCGCGGCGCTCCGGCGTGGGGTCCGCGGGGAGACCGCCCCGCATAGGCAGAGGGCCGGGGGGCGCCGCAGGCCCCGGAGGACCGGGCCGCAGGGGCAGCACCCGAGCGTCGCGGGGAAGACGCCGCCGACTCCCAGCCAATCAGCGGGCGCGGTCTCCCTGCCCTGGAGGGGGGCGGGCCCGGCCGGAGCCCCGCTGTGGGGGGAGAGGCGCCCCGCGAGGGGCCCGGGAGCGTCGGGCTCGGGTGGGGGAGGGAGCGCCTCGCAGGTCGCCCGGGCGGCCGGCTCCGTCCGCAGCCCGCGGGGCCGGGGTCGAGGGTGGGGTGCTGCCTTCGGGGCTGCCGCCCTCGCGTCCTCACCCCCGTCCGGCCCGCGGTCCCGGGTGACCCGCCGGCCGGGGCCCCGCCATGCGCGTGATGGAGTAGGCAGCCGAGCGAGGGGCCGTCGCTGGCGCTTCGGCGGAGCTGCGTCCTGCGGGGAGGCGGCGAGGGGCGCACAGGACGGTCACAGCCCCGCGGTGCCGCCTGTCGCCCCGTCACCGCGTCGCCCCGGGCGCCCCGGGGATCTGCTCTCGGGCCAGATGGGCCTGTGGAAGCGGGTGGGACGCCCCGGGCTCCCTCTGTACTCACGTGCTGCCCTCTCTCCTCCCAGGTCCTGCCCGTGGTGCCCACCATGCCCCAGGCCGCCGAGCACCGCCTGGGCCGGGCCCGGGAGCCACCCGTGAACGTCCAGCCTCGAGTGGGCTCCAAACTACCGTTTGCCCCCCGGGCGCACAGCAAGGACAGCCGAAGCCCAGCCCCTGGGCTGAACCCCCTTCTGCGGCCGCTGCCTCCCCGGCCGGGCGCCCCTGAAGACCGGCTCAAGAAGCTGGAGCTGGGGCGCGGACGGGCCTCGGGCCCTCGCCCCAGAGGCCCCCTGCGCGCAGATCATGGGGTCCCCCTTCCCGGCACGCCGCCCCCCGCCGGGGCCCCGCTGCTGGCGGCCCGGCCTGGCCTGGTCCGGTCCAAGTCCGTGAGCAGCGGGGACTTGCGGCCGGTGGGCGCCGCCCTGGGAGGGCACCGCGCCGCTGGAGAGCTAGGGGCTGCACTGAGCCGCCTGGCCCTGCGGCCGGAGCCACCCACGCTGAGACGGAGCACCTCCCTCCGCCGCCTGGGGGGCTTCCCCGGGCCCCCCACCTTGCTCAGCATACGGACAGAGCCCCCTACTTCCCGAAGCACCTTCCACGTGATATCCGCCCGGCCCTCGGAGCCTTTCTACTGCGATGACAAGATGGTGAGGACTCGCCCTCGCGCACAGCCTCCCATTGCCTCGCTCCTCCATGCGCCCTGCTTCCTGGCCAGCCAGTGGCTGTCCTGTCCCCGTCCCCCAAGTCCCCTTCTCACCCCGATTGCGGTCCTTACTCAACGTGCCCTTGCAGGGTTGCCTGTGCCTCCCGGGCAGCTGCTGGGGAGTTAGCCCAGCCGCTCGGAGTTGTCTGCGTCCCCAGGCCTATCCTCTCCCTTGCGACGCCTTCTCCCAGGACGCTTCCTAGGCCTTACTCATCTCTGGCGCTGAAGGGGGCCGGCTCAGACTGTGGTTGCCATTCCCCCGGCCCAGTGAGCTAGGCTGGTTGCATTCGGAGCCATCGGGGAAGGGTGTAGGAAGGGGCCACGGGGGCCGGAGGGGGCCTTGGAAGCAGCAAGGTGGGGGTGGGGAGCAGCTGGGCAGCCATGCCAGTGCTCCGGGAGCTGCCCCAGGAGCTGTGTCACAGGCTAGCTGTGCAGCGGAGTCAGTGGGGAGCAGGTGGGACAGCCATGGCTGAGTCTGTGGTACATTCAGCTATGCTGGGCTTCCTGCTCGTGGCCAGTGAGGTAGGGAGACCCCAGCACCCAGTGAGGGAGAGGATAGAGTCTGGGGGTGACGTATGGGCCAGGGGAGACAACGGGGGAGCATGCTGTTGAAAGGCTTAAGTGCCAGGTGGGATGCGTGGGAACCTGCTGACTGTCTGACCTTCCAGGCTCACCACACACTGCTTCTGGGCTCTGGGCACGTTGGCCTCCGAAATCTGGGGAACACGGTGAGAGCCACCTCCTGCCCGTCCCCTCTAACAGGAATGTCAGGTGGTGCTGGGGGCCGGGAGCTGGCCGGCGTGGGGAAGGAGGGCGCTGGTCTGCAGGGATAATGGCGGTGTGTCTGCTGCTCCCCAGTGTTTCCTCAACGCCGTGCTACAGTGTTTGAGCAGCACTAGGCCGCTGCGGGACTTCTGTCTGCGCAGGGACTTCCGGCTAGAGGTGCCTGGAGGGGGCCGGGCCCAAGAGCTCACTGAAGGTGGGCAGCAACTCCCACCCCCAAGTCCTCTTCCCTGGTGCCTGCTTTCCCAGAGCAGGTCTTCCGCCTGAGCTGCCTATTGCAGGCCTGTTCCAGGCATCAACCTTAGCTTCCCTTCCCTGCTCCCACCCCGACAGCCTTCGCTGATGTGATCCGTGCCCTGTGGCACCCCGACTCCTCTGAAGCTGTGAATCCTACTCGGTTCCGCTCTGTCTTCCAGAAATACGTTCCCTCCTTCTCTGGATACAGGTGGGAGAGCTGGAGGGGGTGGGATTTCTCTCTGGCCGTCTCTGGGGGTAGGGCCAGGCAGGGGCCCTGGCAGCACCATTCTGAGCCCCGAGCTGTTCTTCATGCATGAGTTCGGGACAGGACCACTGTCCTGGCGGGGGCTCGTGTCTGTGGACTGGGAGGGTCAGTCGCCTGTGCTCTGGCTGTAGCCAGCAGGATGCCCAAGAATTCCTGAAACTCCTGATGGAGCGGCTACACCTTGAAATCAACCGCAGAGGCCACCGGTCGGCACCCCTCCTGGCCAACAGCGCAGCCCCCGCCCCGCCCCGTCGCGGAGGGGCTCTGCTGGAACCCGAGTTGAGGTAAGTGTGTTCCTTCCCTCTTCTCAGTAACTGCCCAGCAGCGACCCGGCACTGAGCTGGGCAGGATTGGGGGTGTCGGCCCAGGGAAGTGGTCTGAGAAGCAGTGCAGCGGGTGGGAGGTGGGAGGAGGCGCCGTTTACAAGGTGCGTAAAAGGCTTGAAGGCCGGTGGAGGAAGACAGCGTGCAGTGCTCTGGTCTGTTCCTCTGTCCCTCTCCTTAGATTTCCCAGAACCTCCTCCGAAACATTACTCTTTGACTCTCCCTTGAGATTAGAAGGAGCTGAGGGATGGGTGGAAAACAGGGCTGTGTGGATCTTCTCAGTGGTGTTTGGGGTGCCCAGTGTTCCTGCTATCTCATGGGTGGTCCCCGTTTCCCTGACCTGTGGTAGTGACGATGACCGTGCCAACCTGATGTGGAAGTGTTACCTGGAGCGAGAGGACAGCAAGATTGTGGGTACGGCACGGGCACAGCCATGGGGACGTCGGGGGTGGGGCCTAGAAAACAGTGACACTGTCAGGGGTGTGGGAACAAGCCTGGGTGATGACACTGGGAAAGGTGTGAGGGCTTTGCTAGGAGAGTTGGTGGCTGGGGGTGGGGGGCACAGGGTGGGCAGAGGTGGAATCCCAGGCAGCCTCCCAGTGGCCCACAGTGGCTGTTCCTCCTGCCCTTTGCTTCTCCCTAGACCTGTTTGTGGGCCAGCTGAAAAGCTGTCTCAAGTGCCAGGCCTGTGGGTACCGCTCCACGACCTTTGAGGTGTTTTGTGACCTGTCCCTGCCCATCCCCAAGGTGAGGTTCCAGGGGACTGCAGAGATGGATGGGACATGGGTTCAGTGACCCAGTCCTACCCACCCCCTGGGGAGCAGAGCCCCTGGAGTGACTGAGGAGTTGGAGAAAGATGGAGCTGACCCTTCACGCCCTTTCTGTCCAGAAGGGATTTGCTGGGGGCAAGGTCTCTCTGCGGGACTGCTTCAGCCTTTTCACCAAGGAAGAAGAGCTGGAGTCGGAGAACGCCCCGGTACGTGGGGTTCACAAGGGGTCCAGCAGGGGTGGGGCTCTGGGGGCCCCTATGGGTAAAAGGGGTTTGCATGGTGCCTTAGTGTGGGGAGCAGTACTACACGGTTTGTTTGGGGTCTCCGGTGTGTTGCACACCTAGGGCAGAGGACACAGGAGCGATGGGGGGCAGGCATAGTGTGAGTCAGGGTGTTGAGAAAGCAACCGAGATGAGGAGCACAGTACCGTACTCTAACGTGACATTTACAGGTGTGTGACCGATGTCAGCAGAAGACACGAAGTACCAAAAAGTTGACAGTACAGAGATTCCCCCGGATCCTCGTGCTCCGTATCCTAATCTCCAGATTCTTAGTCCTCCCATCCATTCTCTCTTCTCACTCCCCACATCTGCAGAGGCTGAACATTTGGGAAGTGAGTTTTCCTTAGGACAAGCCTGCCACTCCGCTGCATCCCACCAGCACGCTCCCCAGTGTGTGTGCTTTTTGGGGGGGCGGAGGGCAGTTCACAGCATGAAGACCTCAGTCCCCGGCAGAGGCCCTCCGCCTCTTCCACAGGCTCCTTAACCAGTGCTTAGATCTTAACCGATTTTCCACCTCCCGAGGCTCCATCAAGAAGAGCTCGGTAGGTGTAGACTTTCCACTGCAGCGCCTGAGCCTGGGGGACTTTGCCAGTGACAGAGCCGGTGAGTCAGGTGGGGGGAGGGCCTGAGGCGGGCCGGGAGGGAAAGGGGCAGCGGGCAGGGCTCCGACTAGAACCTGATGGTCTCCAACTCCGCAGGGAGCCCCGTGTATCAGCTGTACGCCCTCTGCAACCACTCGGGCAGCGTCCACTACGGCCACTACACAGCGCTGTGCCGGTGCCAGACTGGCTGGCACGTCTACAATGACTCCCGGTGAGGACGGGCCCCGGCCCGACTCCTGCCCCGTTCGGGGTGCAGCGGGACACCTTTCCCAACACAAAGCCCCAGGAGGGCTGGGGCCTCTCCCGCTGCTCCCTGGACGCGGTGCGGTGGGCGAGAGGGAATGGGCGGGAAGGACCACAACCCTGGCCCCCATCTGCCTTCTTCCTAGTGTCTCTCCTGTCAGTGAGAACCAGGTGGCGTCCAGTGAGGGCTACGTGCTGTTCTACCAGCTGGCGCAGGAGCCGCCCCGGCCCCTGTGACACCCTCACAACACCCTACGCCCCAGGCTCCCCGTTTACCTCAGAGACGTCTATTTTTGTGTCTTTTTAATGGGGAGGGGGGCGTGGTTGTAGCTCCCGTTATTTTTCTTATTAAGAAGCACCCTTCCACGTGGAGGTTCCCTCCTGTCCCAGCCCCGTGCCCATGTACAGCCCCCAGACCTCTACGACCTCACTTTTTGTGAATAAATTTATTAAGAAAACGTGGTGCCCTTTTCTGTGTTTGTGCTCCGGGGCTGGGCCGAAGGAGGGAAGGCCCACGGGAGGCCGGGCAGGCACGGGGGCGACGGTTCCGGCGGGCGAGGGGGGCTGGGCCCAGCACCGCCGCGCCGCTGCGGACACACACCGGGTGCGTTGCCGGGCGGCCCTCGCTCCCGCGGGCCCAGGCCGTTGCTAACAGCAAGGAGCTGTTGGTGGAGCCGCCTCCCCGCGGACCAGCCTCCAGGGCCCCCAGCCGCGCTCGCCGCAGCCGAGGCTCCCGGGACCGTCCCCCGGGGGGGGGGTCTCCCCGTCGCTGGGCCTGGAGTTGAGCGCAGGGGGGTTGCTCACCGGGACGCAGGTCTCACCGTCCCGACCGAGGGCGGCGCCGAACACCTCCGCGCACTCCCACCTGCTAGCGACCCCGCCAGCTTCCCGCTCCGCGATGCCGGCGGGGTGGCCTGGCCGGGGTTTTCATTGGCGCGCATCATCCGGGGCCTTCCAGGGCCCACCAATCAGAGGCAGGAATGGCGGCGCCTGCGCGGAGCGCGCGAGGCCGGTGGACGGCGAGTCGGAGGGACCGCAAGGGCTGGGGGCGGAGGCGGCGCGGGCTGATAGCGTGGGTGTGGCCCCGGCCCGCCCTCGCGGGGGCCGCCGGCGGGAAGTCCTCGGCCCGCCGCGCTCTCTCGTCCCTGTGGCGGGTCCCAGGTCCCCTGCAGCGAGGGCGCCCCGGCCCGGCCTGTGCGCGTCGTCCGTGTCCCCCAGGCTCCCCATGGGCCGCACTGTGGTCGTGCTGGGCGGCGGCATCAGCGGTCTGGCCGCCAGTTACCACCTGAGCCGGGCCCCCGGCGCCCCCAAGGTGAGTGCCCGCCGTGCCCGCGGGAGCCTGCTGGACCCTCTGCCCCCATGTCCGGCCAGAGGGGATTCGGGCCCCGGGGCCGGAGGCCGCGCCGCAGGGTCTCTGCTTCGCCCCCAGGTGGTCCTGGTGGAGGCCAGCGAGCGGCTCGGAGGCTGGATCCGCTCCGTACGAGGGCCGGGCGGCGCTGTCTTCGAGCTTGGACCTCGAGGAGTCCGGCCGGCGGGACCGCGGGGAGCGCGGACCCTGCGGCTGGTGAGAGGCCGGCGGGGTGGCGGCCCCCGTTGGGGGGCAGCGCTGGAGGGCGGAAGTGCGCGGGGCGGGCAGCTCCTTCCTTAGCTTCTCCTCGTCTCGAGGACGCGTGGGGTGCAGGTGTCCGAGCTGGGCTTGGACTCGGAGGTGTTACCGGTGCGCGGAGACCACCCGGCTGCTCGGAACAGGTTCCTGTACGTGGGCGGCGCCCTGCACGCCCTGCCCTCTGGCCTCAGGTAACTGTCACCTCCCGCGGGCGCGTCCTTGTGCTGCGCCCCAACCTCGCGCGCCTCCCGTGTCCCCCCGGCCCAGCCTCGCGGGCCTCCCGTGTCCCCCCGGCCCAGCCTCGCGGGCCTCCCGTGTCCCCCCGGCCCAGCCTCGCGGGCCTCCCGTGTCCCCCGTCCCAGCCTCGCGTGGCTTCCGTGTCCCCCGTCCCAGCCTGTCAGCCCAGCTCCGGGGGTGGTAAGTCTGCCCTTCCTCCCTGCAGGGGGCTGCTCCGCCCTTCGCCCCCGTTCTCCAAACCGCTCTTCTGGGCCGGGCTGAAGGAGCTGACCGCGCCCAGGGGCCGAGCCCCTGATGAGACCGTGCACAGCTTTGCCGAGCGCCGCCTGGGACCGGAGGTGACACGGCACCGCGGCCCCAAATCCGCCCCCTTCCCAGCCTCGCGCCCACCACCGAGGGTCGCTCCCCCGTGGCGTGTGGGGATGCTCCCCTTTTCCTCCCCAGACCCAGTGGTCCCCAGAACTCGGCGTTGGGGGCGAATGCCCTCGTTGGCTCGTCATCCTGCGGCGAGGGGGGGGGGGAGGGCGTCCCAGCCGCGCCCGCCCCACCGCCTCCCGCCCGCGCCCCCAGGTGGCGTCTCTGGCCATGGACAGCCTCTGCCGCGGGGTGTTTGCCGGCAGCAGCCGCGAGCTCAGCGTCCGGTCCTGCTTCCCCAGCCTCTTCCAAGCTGAGCAAGCCCATCGCTCCGTGCTCCTGGGGCTGCTGCTGGGGGCAGGTGAGGGCGGCGTTGGGTGCGGGGACTGCCAGGGCGGGGGCCTGGCGGCCACCGGTGCCACCGCACTGCCTCTGCTTCCCCAGGTGCGGGGCTCGGGCCGCAGCCAGACTCGGTGCTGCTCCGCCAGGCCCGGGCGGAGCGCTGGAGCCAGTGGTCGCTCCGTGGGGGGCTGGAGGTGTTGCCTGAGGCCCTGACCAAGCATCTGACTCAGAGGGGTGTCCGCGTTCTGCGAGGCCAGCCCGCCCTTGGGCTCAGCCTCCAGGCAGAAGGGCACTGGAAGGTAGGCCGGCTCCCCGTGTCGTGTCCGTCTTTGCCTAACAGTGGTGGCCAGGCTGGGGCTGGCGGAGCTGGAGAGACTCCCCGTTTTCCTGCCCTAGAAGCGACTTAAATCCGGCTACCTCGGGCTCCTAGGCCTGACGTGTGGACCCTGCTCCCAGGGCCATGGATCCGTCAGGGTGGAGGCCTGAGTGGCTGAGAGTGAAGGAGCAGCCCAGCCCCACTGGACATTCCAGAGTGGACACGGCCTGTCTGGCCCGCTTCCTGGGGTGATGGACGGTGACTTGGGGGCCGACTGCAGTCACTCCGGCTCCTCACTCAGGGTCACCGCCCAGCCTCCTGCCGCTTGGGTGCCCGGGAAGCTGCGGCAAACTTCCCGTGGTGCCTGCGTCTCAGACGTCTTCATCCTCTCAGGTGTCTCTAGGGGATGGCAGCGTGCAGGCCGACCACGTCATTAGCACTGTTCCAGCTGCAGGTAACAGGGCAGCCGCCCGTCCCTCCCCCAGCAGGGTGTGCCACACCCCCAAACTGGTCTTCCTGGAGTGGGGAGAGGGCAGCCCTGGGGACAGCCATGCGGAGCCTCTGCCTGCCCCTCCAGTGCTCAGCAAGCTGCTCCCTGTGGACGTCGCCCCCCTGGCCCGCGTGCTGGGCACCATCACTGCGGTGTCTGTGGCCGTGGTGAACCTGCAGTACCGAGGAGCCAACCTGCCCGTCCAGGTGACTCAGAGGCAGGGGGTTGGGGGCTGCGCTGGGACCCTTCCCCGCTGACCCAGCCTCCTCTTCTCCAGGGGTTTGGACACTTGGTGCCGTCCTCAGAAGACCCGGGCGTCCTGGGAGTCGTGTATGACTCGGTGGCTTTCCCGGAGCAGGACGGCAGCCCCCCTGGCCTCCGAGTGACTGTGAGGAGGCAGTGGGGCTCCGGGGGGCTCCCCTGGGCCCGGAATAGGCCCGGCCGGGCCGCTCAGTGCCGTTCTTTCTCCCCAGGTAATGCTAGGAGGCTCCTGGTTGCAGGCGCTGGAAGCCGGGGGCTCCGTCATATCTCGGGAGCTGCTCCAACGGCAGGCACAGGAAGCGGCTGCCACGCACTTAGGACTGAAGGAGCCGCCCAGCTACTGCTTGGTCCACCTGCACAGGGTGAGTTGTGAAGGGGGCCCTGAGGGCAGGAGCTGCTGTTCTCGTCACCACCCACCACGGTCTGGGGACCTCGGGGCTGAGTGCCTCCCTTTCTCTCCACAGAACTGCATTCCCCAGTACACACTGGGCCACTGGGAAAAACTGGGTAAGTTGGGAACGCAGCTGGGCTGAGCAGGGCCCAGGAATTGAGGCCCCCGCCTGTCCCACCCTCATGTCCTTTCTTTACAGAGTCAGCCGCCCAGTTCCTGGCTGCCAAGAGGCTGCCCCTGACTCTGGCCGGAGCCTCCTATGAGGGGGTTGCCGTGAACGACTGCATAGAGAGTGGGCGGCAGGCGGCAGCCCAGGCGCTGGGCTCAGAACCCAGCACCTGAGCCCGGAAGCCAGCTCCTGAGCCCAGAAGCCAGCAGCTGAGCCCGGAACCCAGTGCCTAAGCCCAGAACCCAGCAACTGAGCCCGGGACCCAGCGCCTGAGCCCAGGACCCAGCAGCTGAGCCCGGGACCCAGCGCCTGAGCCCGGAACCCAGCGGCTGAGCCCGGAACCCAGCAGCTGAGCCTGGGACCTAGCGGCTGAGCCTGGAACCCAGCGCCTGAGCCCCACCCCCTGCTGGGGGGCGTCTCCCCCATGAAAATAAAGGTTGCTGGGGCACGGCTTGGTCACTGCTCTGTCAGCTCTGGGCCGGGGGGCAGGGGGCAGAGACAGGCAAAGTCCTTTATTAGAAAATATATCAAAACCCCAGCCCCAGAGCCAGCCCCGCACAGGGAGCTGCCCCGGTGCTGGCAAGAGAGCACCCAGGACCGCTGGCTCCCCGAGCACACTTCCTGGGAACTATAAATAGAATAAATAGTCACAGGGGTCCCAGGAGAAGCCAGACCATTCTGTTCTCCATGGAAGAGGAAGGGACTTGGGGTCCAGCCCTGCTCCTACCCCAGGGGCAGGGCACTCCCAGGAGTCGTCACATAAAGTCATGACATCAGGGATTCACAGCCGTAAGCCCTGGCAGGTGGCCCTAAAAAGAGGGACCCCCAGGGGGAAGGAGCCCAGCTCCAGTCCAGCAGTGTGGTGTGGCCCGGGCCCCCCACGCCCTCCAAGAGCAGTGGGGCCTGATGGTGGGGAGAGCACGGCCCTGATCCAGCTTCGTGATTAAGGTGGGAGGGAAGGGGCATCAGTGTGAGCCCCGGGGGGCCGTGTGGTTGGCAGTGGGTGGGGGGCCGGGCCTGGCCGGGGGCCGGCGCTGCAGCATCTCCTCACGGAAGGCTTGGGAGGAGCCAGGAGGGTGGCGGGGGCCGGGGGGCGCCCGGGGACCCCGCGGGTCGGCCCCAATGTCTGCCGTGATGTTGGTGTAAAGGGGGCGCAGTTCTCGACCCAGCAGTTGGTACGTCAGCGAGTTCATCCCGTCCTGTGTCCAGGAATTCTGGGTACGGACCAGGAGGTCAAACCTGGGGGTCAGAGGTTAGAGACTCAGACTCGGGAGCAGCAGCAGGGACAGGGGCCCTGAGGGTCTTCCCGGCGGAAGGCCCACCACCCCTCAGGCTGTGCCCCTGGCACCTGTGGGGGTTCTCCTCATTGCCCTTATCTCCCCGGTGCTTCACCATCTTGTAGTGGCCCACAGAGGTCGGGGGGCGGGAGATCTTCATGCCAGCCAGGCGGACCCTGCAGGAAAAGAGGGTGCATCGGGGTAAAGCTGCTGACGGGCACGCAGCCAGCAAGGGAGGGACAGCCCGGGTAAAGCTGCTGACGGGCAAGCGGCCAGCAAGGGAGGGACAGCCCATTTCTGTCCAAGAGCCACCGCTACCAGCAAGGCCATGATGTTAACTAGTGCCACATGCTGCAGGCGGGGAGAGCAGGAGCGAGAGGGAGAGGAGAAGGCTGAAGAGGGCACAGAAGCTCATGCACCCAAACCCTTGGGGCGGGGGCCAGTGCCCTGGGGCTGGTGCAGGTGCCCAGGGGGTGAGGGCTGGTGCCCCGGGGCTGAGTGGGGGGCAGATGCCCTGGGGCTGGTGCGGGTGCCCTGGGGCTGGTGCGGGTGCCCCGGGGCTGGTGCTAGTGCCCCAGGGCTGAGGGGGAGGGCAGGTACCTGGGGCTGGTGCAGGTGCCCAGGGGATGGGGGCAGGTGCCCTGGGGCTGGTGCAGGTGCCCCCGGGGCTGGGGGGGGGGGCATGGGCCTGGGGCCTGCAAGCCAGTGGCAGAGGCAGGCTGGCACCGCCCACCTCTGATCCCTAAGTGGCTCCCAGCAGCAGCCCTGCAGTCAGGCTCATTCTGTCTAAAGGACGGGACAGGACACAGGTGCAAACCCAAGCCCTATGGCTCCTATTCTGGAGAGCGGCCGAGCTGCCTCTGCCCTGCACCACCCACCCCATGGAAAGACAGGCAGTGAGGGCCGGGAAAGACATAAGCCCAGACCCTGACACAGAAGCAGGCATGACGGTGGCCTGGGAGGTGCCTAGAAACCACTGGCTGCTTCACATGGAGGTGTCTGCCCAGGGGACTCGGGGAAGGGAGGCTATGGGTCCAGCACACCAGGCCCCGGTCTTCACGCCACCGACGTGGAGCTGGGTCAGCGGAGCTGAAGGTCACACGCTTTGCGTGCTGAAGGGAGCTGGCGTCGTGCCCACGGCAGAGGCTTTGACGAGAAGTGGCTGAGGGTCCACGTGAGCACCTCCTGCCCCAGCCCCACAGGAAGTGGTGTGGACACAACCCCTGCCCAGCTCTGGAAGGACTGGGAGGGGCTGGGCACGGCGCAGGAGTTGGGAGCTAAGGTCAGTGAGAAAGGGCGGATCGGGCGGGCTGGGTGGTGGTGGCAGGACGTCTGACCTGGTAGCGATATCGTCATCTTCACCCCCCCAGCCCCAGTACTCGTTGGGGAAGCCGTTCATCTTCAGGTACTGGTCAGGCGTGAGCGCTGAAACCCCTCCAAAGTACTGGGGGTACGGGAGGCTGGGGAGAGAACGGTCCTTGGGCTCCAGGGGTCTTCTGGGACACGCCCCCACCCACAGTCCCCTCAGCCCGCCTCCCAGCCTCCTCTCAGGCCTTCTACCTGTATCCAAACTTGTTCATGGCGACTGCGACGTGCCGGGGGCCCCGGGGGTCACACACGTACAGGTTGTGGTCGTTCTCGGGCAGCAGGTCCACGTCGTGCAAGAACAGGCAGTCCCACTCTTCATCACGCAGGGCTTCCCGCACCCCAACGTTCAGCAGCTTCGCCCTGTTGAAGGTCCCGTTTCCAGCCTGAAAGATACCAAGCAGTACCAGACTATGTCTAGTGCAGAGAAGCAGGGCTGGGCCAGGGGGCGAAGGGGGCGTCAGGGCGGGCTGTGCAGAGAAGCAGGGCTGGGCCAGGGGGCGAAGGGGGCATCAGGGCAAAGGGGGCGTCAGGGCGGGCTGAGCAGAGGGGCTGCCGGGGCGAAGGGGGCGTCAGGGTGGGCTGAGCAGAGAAGCAGGGCTGGGCCAGGGGGCGAAGGGGGCATCAGGGCAGGCTGAGCAGAGGGGCTGCCGGGCAACTGGGCCCAGGGAAAATCACGGGCTGTGGGAACGCCCTCAGCGGAATGCGGAGCCGGGGGCAGGCGAGGGGCACAGTGCCCGCCGTCCACAGCCTGGCTGTCTCCGTCGTCCCGGGGACGCGTGTGAGTGGAGCGGCCCTCAGGTGCACTTCCCAACGATGCGGCGGGCAGGTGAGCGGTGGGGCTGGGGTACCTGGTGCACAACGTAGATGCCGTAGGCCAGCTGCTGGCGCTGCAGGAAGGGGTGCAGGTGGTAGAGCAGCAGGCGCAGGTGCTGCTCCCGGGCGCGGTGAGGCACGATGACGGCCGTTCGGGACCGGGGCTCACAGCCCACAGGGCGGTACCGGCCCCCCGCTTCCACCCGGGGGTTCCTCTCCATAATGTCTGCCAGGGACGGCACAGGACTGAAGGACACGGACACGGGGCCCACTGTTGGGAGGGAACAGCAAGTCAGGGGTTAGAGGGGCTGGGAGGAAGGGAGACCATAGGGGACAGGGCCCCTCGGCCCGGAGCTGCCCGTCATGGGCCCAGCTCTGCACAGTGTGGATGGTGCAGGCTCCTCCCCAGCCTGCCTCCTAGGTGAGGGGGCCATAGCTCTCCTGGTTGCCGTTAGCCGGTGGGGGGGCTGGACCTTCCTGCTAAATCGGGGCACATCTACAAAGCAAGCACTTCCTGGTCTGCGGCAGCGATAGGATGTCGTTGCTGAGCCCAAGAGGCCAAGTGAAGCTCCAAACGCGGAGTCCGCTCTGGCTCAGCCTCCCGTTTCACCAGTCCCTGTCCTGAGTCTCACTCCTGCTGCCTCCCAGCCCCACAGCTCAGCCCTTCCTCTGCACTCACCCAGGAGAGGGGACCGCTCTGGACAGTAGGGCAGAGCCTGAGGGGCCGGGAGGCTGCCTGGGGCAGCACGGGCCCCAGGCAGGTGACTGAGGTTACTGTAGACATCGTGGGGGTGAGAATAGTCAAACGTGGGCCCCTGCTCGCGGCCAAACAGGGCACTGAGGCTGCGGAAGCCGCCCAGCGACAGGTACATCATGACAGCTAGCTGGGAGCCCACGAGCAGAACCAGCACGCAGGGCCGTTCCAGCAGCCTCCGCAACATCCTGGGCGGTGAGGTCTGCGGAGGGACAGAGGCCGGAAGGGAACAAGTCAGCCGAGACCTTCCAGGAGGGACGAAGCAGGTGCCCAGTATGGAGGAGAAACAAGCAACGAAGCGGGCACACGCGCAAGGGGCAGAGGGAACAATGTAACCACCTGTCACTCTCAGCCCAAGTTTCACTTTCCGCCGCCCCCTCCCCCAGCCCTCTGCTGTGTCTCCTTCCGTCCCCAGCAGCCTCCCCTCCAACGCGGAGGGGCAAAGACAGGCTCACCTGGGCTCAAGCTGTCTTCCTCCAGGTCTTGGGGGCTCCAGAGGGTCCCGGGGGTGCAGCGAGGTGAGGCATCATCTAGAATTTGGGAACGTCACGGAGGACCGAGAAAGGCTCCAGCCAGCACTGCAGCCGGGCTGCCGGGGGCGGATGGGACTACCGTGGGGCGAGGGTCCGCGCGTGCCAGGCGCAGGGGGCCGGCCGCGGGGCAGGTGCCCGGCGTCTCCCGCCGGCGACCCCGCAACGCCAGGTTCGACCCTCCCCCGCCCCAGCAGGACCGACCTGCTCGGGGAGCGGGGACAGGCCAGCGAATGGAGAGTATTTCCGCCAGCGGGTGAGGCGCTCTGGAGGGGACCGTGGAGAGGTCTCCGGAGAGCCCGGGGCGGAGCGGGAGCGCACTCCGCAGGTGCCGGGCGCGTGACCGCCGGGGAGGAGGCGCGGCCCGGGGGGGCGTCCTCTGCCTCCTCCGCCCGCCGCCGGGCCTCGCAGGCGGGCAGGGGCAGGGCTGGGCGGACCCGGCTCACCTGGAGGGGTGTGGTCCGCCTCTGCGGGGGTCACGACCCAATGCTGTCCGAGCGCCCCCTTCCCGCTCCAGCCGCCTCCCGAGTCCGCCCTCCCTCGCGGGTTGAGCCGGCCCGGCCTCGTTCCCCACGGCCACCTGGGACCGGCTGCCTGGCCCCCGCTGCTCTGCAGCCTCTGCCCCCAGCTTCTCCGCCCCATCGCCCAGACCGCCCTGCGCGGCCTCTCCGCCCACCATCCCCAGACTACAGACCTGGTCTTCGGTTTCCCGTCGTCACCGCCACCCTGACAGCCGGGAAGGCACCGCGGCCGCCATCTTGGAAGCGGGCGCTGACGGGGCGGGGCCTCGCGTCACGGGGTGGGGCCGGCGGGACTCAGCGCCGCGTGGCCGGGGGCGGGGCCTCTGGTGGGGCCGGCGGGACACAACGCCGCGCGGCCGGGGGCGGGGCCTACGTCACGGGGCGGGGCCTCCGGTGGGGCCGGCGGGACCCAGGACCACAGGGTCGCAGCCCCGCCCGGCCGGGGGCGGGGCCTCGCGTCAAGGGGTGGGGCCTCTGGTGGGGCCGGCGGGACGCAGCGCCGCGCGGCCGGGGGCGGGGCCTCGCTTCAAGGGGTGGGGCCTCCTGGGGCCGGCGGGACGCAGGACCACAGGGTCGCAGTGCCGCCCGGCCTGGGGCGGGGCCTCGCGTCACGGGGCGTGGCCTGCGTGCAACGCTGCGTGGCCGGGCAGGACTGGAAGGGACTCGGCCCCTCGGGGAACCGGCGCGGGGGATCATCCACACCGGCCCGTCTCCTGGCGGAAGTCCATTGCCCACACCTCAGACTTGTAAAAAACGGCAGCTCAGGGCTGAGACTGGCCAAAAGGCGGACGGGACAGTTTCTGGCACGTCCGTCACCCCGGGCTAGGGTGAGCCCTCTGCTCTGAGTCAACGGCAGCCCCTGCATCCTAGAGCCACAAAGTATCATAATTGTTTCTTGCTTAGGTTACAAAGTTGCTGACTGGCGCATTTTTGTATCCCCCATTGTGCCCCACGGGCCTTCAAATAGAAACAGTTGTTAACAAAACAAGGAAACAATGTGTACCCAGGCCTTGTCATCACCTAGAACTGCTCCATTTGTGTAAACTTAACTTTTGTTTTTAAGATTTTATTGTTTGAGAGAAGGTGAGAGAGAAGAGGGGAGGGCTCAGAGCAGTCTCCATAGTTGCACATCATTAGTTATGACGTAGTTTCATTCCACACAGGTGGATGAGGGGCTGCACTGGGCAGGGACCAAACTGGGGTTCTCCCTCATGGGACAAGAGAACCTTCACCACCATCTGGAGGTTACCATTTGTGCTGCAGTTCAGCAAGTGGGTTTGCACGGGCCAGGATCCTATCCCCGGATCTCTTGGTTGCAAGACAAGCACTCAGTCTGTTGAGCCTCCTGGCACCCCCTTAAACTTACGTTCTAATATACGTGTTTCCACACAACATCCTGCTTTTCTATGTTCTGAATAAATTCTGCCTGCCCCTCCCCCCCAGTGGCCCAGTTATGACCCACAACACAGTAGCAGAGACTTAGCCTTGTAATCAGAATCTAATTTAAAATCATTTAAATCTCCATTTAGTTCCTCAAGGAAACATCAGAGGCCAGGCGGAGGGGAGAGCGGAGCAGGAGCACATCTCAATGTCTTTGAACTTCTGTCTTTCCCGCTCAACATCTCCCCCCTACATAGCCTCTCCCCGCATCTATCCCCTCCAGCCCTACTCAGCTCCTGCCATATCACTGCCACCTTCGAGTCTTCTTGTCACATCACTTGAGTTTTGCAGAGAAGAGCCCTGAAGCTGAGCCCTCCACCACCCTACTCTCCACGGGGTTCCTGCAGGGGTGCAGCTTACTCTCGAATGGGAGGCAGACACCACTGCCATGGCCCCTGCTCTATGCACAGTGACCTCCTCTATCATGGCTCCCATCACACAGGTCTGCAATTGCTGTCTCACCTGACTCCCAGCCACCACACTGTGAAGTCTCTGAGGACATGGGCCATGTCTTCCCTGTTATCATCCCCTGAATGGACCCCAGACCTTTGGGTACAAATTCTATAAAATGGTCCATCTCGGGGAAGCTGGGATGGCTCAGCGGATTAAGTGCTCACTTTGTAGCCCTGGAGACCAAAGATCAAATCCAGGCCCCGGCCTGTGCAGACCTGTGTGCTGA
Source organism: Craseonycteris thonglongyai (assembly GCA_004027555.1). Taxonomy (NCBI): domain Eukaryota; kingdom Metazoa; phylum Chordata; class Mammalia; order Chiroptera; family Craseonycteridae; genus Craseonycteris; species Craseonycteris thonglongyai. The sequence continues at coordinate 25,355 of PVKE010003966.1, forward strand.
ACTGGGGTGTGCTTCCCATGCGGGAGGCCCCCAGTTCGGTTCTCGTCCTGCGAGGCCCACCCCCGTCCACCTGTGTGGAATGAAAACTGATGACGTCCAACTATGGAGACTGCTCTGGGCCCTCCCCCTTCTCTCTGTCTCTGTCATAAACAATAAAATAAATCTTTTAAAAAAGTGGCCCATCTTGGATCTGACTTGGACAGTTCCTTGACGGAATGGCTTTCTCATGCTAATGCAGGAGTGGGAAGGGAACAGGCCAAGGAAGAGGCCTGAGGGGAGAGAATCAGCATGTATGACCCTCACGAGAGGCCAGGCACAGGGCCAAGTGCACACAGCATTCTACTCATGTCCTGACAGCCTCTCCCCAAGGCAGGTAGGGGTGTACCCAGTGCCCACATAAGGACACTGAGGTCATTTCCTGTAAGTGGCAAAGCTTACATTCAGCCTCAGGCCAAAAAAATCTGCAACTTTTCCAGAGGCCGTGAGAATGTGCTTTGATTCCGGTTTGAGACTTGGCTTCCTGGCAGAACAAATAAATAGGATAAACAGTCAATGCTAATTGTGAAATCGGGTCAATGAGGACATTTCCCTCAGACCCGTTTGCAGCTTCTCAGTGCTTCTGTGTCTGTCTCCCTGGTCCGAAGGGTGTGCTGGGGGGTCTCAATGACGTGGGACACGTTTGTCATCGCGTGCCTCTGCGGTGTGTCAGCGTGTTAGCGGGTTTGCAGGGCTGGTGGCCGGCTGCCCAAAGCCTGTGAGGGAGGCCTGACCTCCACTTCGCACCCTCCTCTCCCTCCTAAGGCTAATGAGCTGCTCCGGCCCATCCCCATATAAGGTCCTGGCCGGGGTGGTTGTTCAGCGTTGCTCCCCGCTCCCCTGCCTCCTTCGGGGCATTTTTAGAACCGGGAGTTTTCCCCCAGCAGCTGCCCGCGTGCAAGTCCTCCTGCCCGCGACTTGGGCTCCAGCCCCAGCAACAGTCTACGGGGAAGGAATTCGATTGGCTCACGTGCCTCCTCTTAACCAATAAGGTGTTAATACGTTGCCTGCCCCGACCAATGAGAGGCTGGATTTGCGCCTGTCAATCTGGCCTCTTGGACATCGCTACGTGGAGATGCAGAATCAGCGCTGCAGATGGAGTGAGCGTGTTAACGAGCAGCCAGGCCGCCGGCGCCCAGAGACCCCGGCCCGGGAGCCGCGCCTGGAGCCGCGCGCAGACTCCCTGCGCTGCAACCACGGACGCGGAGACCCTCCGGGGCAGAGTCACGCGCTCGCACCTGGGACGCGCCGGGCGCCGCCAGGAACTTGGGCCGAAGTGGCTCCCTCCTGCCATTCCTGCTTCCCTTCCCCCTGGTGCCCCGCGCCCGGCTCAGGCCCCTGAAGGCCGTGAGCAGGAGCCCTGGGAGGCACGAGCCCACCCCGGCCCTTCAGGGGTCTCTGTAGGGGGAGGGTCGCGGCCCGCCGCCCATCACTCCTCTGAGCCCAGGGAGCTCGCTCCTCCTCTCTGCCCACCTCCACCCTCCACCCTCCCCTTCACAGGTGGCCTCTGAGCTCACGTCCTTTCTGGGAAAAACTGTTACGCCCGTGAGCACAGGGCTTCCTTGAAACATTATGCAAATGAAGTGATTACAAAGCGTGAGTCAGCTTAAGCCTAAGCAAGGTGAGAAGGGCCAGTTCCTCACGGCCCAGCCCCACTCACCTGGCTTAACCCTTGGAGCCCGCTAAGCCGGGGGCTCGGTCCCCAGACTGTCCCTCTGGCTCCTAGCCTACGATCTTCTTCTCTTCGGGGGGTTAGGGACACCGCGTGCCCTGAACGCCGTGAGCTGTCACGTTGCGTTTGTGCCTCACATCTGCTAAGCACAGAGCTCTGCTTATTGTCCTGCGAGCTCGTAGCATTGCGGTCTGCAAGCTCGTTGCTGGTGGTCTCACTTGTGCTGAGCTGGAACAGCTGGAGATGGGTCTCCTGCCTGTTCCTCTCCGGGCCTGGTTGGTAGGACAGCAGGAGAGGCCAGGGGCAGGCACCTCAGGGTGGGGTGGGGGTCTGTTCCCGCAGCTGCTGATGGAGCAGGCGTGGCCGGTGGCCTCCGGCCTCGGGCAGGGCGCGGGCTGGTACAGGACTGGTCAGCAGGGCCCGGCCCCAGTGAGCAGCACCCACACCCACCACGACCTCCACGCCCCCTCAGCCCCAGCAGTGATTGGCAGCTGGGCTGGAAGCTGCCGTGATGGCCAAGTGCGGGGTTTCTTGTGCCCCGTGACCCCCTCCACACACACCGCAGGGTCCACACCCTCGCCTCCACATGCAGCCCCTTCCTCACCCCTGCCAGTCCAGCTACTGCCACTCAGGCCACTAGCCACCCCCGTTCCCTCTGTGACATACACGGGGCTCCCGAGTTCTTAGGCAGAGCCACCTGCTCAGAAAACACCGTCACATTTGTTTCCAGAACACCCTGTGGGAACAGGAATTATTAGCCCCCTTTGCACATACAGGCAACCCGAGGCCTAGTCCCCCCAGCTGAAAAGACAAACCCCAAGTTCTGTGGAGCCGTCAGCACGCCCACTCCCCAGGGCGTGTTTGTGCCAAAGTTGTTGCCATCTCGGCACCTCCGGGTTCTCGTTGTGCTTGGAGCCAAGTGTTTGTCTCCACGTGACCAGGAACCCCCAGAGACGAGGGACAGAATTGCCTGTTCTGAGGGCCCCTCGGAATCCAGGATAGGGGTCGTGCCACCGAGGACCGCGACGCCTTCAGGTGCATGGCAGCCCCACTGGGGAGGAGGTGACAGAAAGGAGGGTCCCTAGCGGCAGCGGCCACAGGCCGGGCATTATGCGAGTTCTTTATGGACACTGTTTAATCCTCACAATGTATCTCCAAGGGAGGTGTTGTTCCCGGCCATGGAGGACGCTCACGTTCAGAGCTGCGGGGTCAGGTGCAGCCGCATCTGTCTGATTTCAAAAGGAGCCCACACATAGCAGGATTTGGTTTATATTTTTAAAAAATGATAATTCCAGGGAAGCCAGGATGGCTCAATGGGTTGAGCGCTCATTTTGCAGCCCCAGGGTCCGAGGATCGAATCTGGGGTTTGAGGATAGAATCCGGGGTCCGAGGACCGAATCCTGGCCCCGAGGACCGAATCCTGGCCCCGGACCATGTGGACCCACATGCCCAGACCCCACCCAGCTCACTTCTCCCCAGACTGGGAGGCCCCCAGCCAGTTCCTGTCCTGTGCAGCCCTGCCCGCCTGACTGTGGAATTAAATTATGTAGGAAAAAAACTAGTGACGTGCAACTATGGAGACGGCTCTGGGCCCTCCCCCTTCTCTCTCTGTCAAAAATAATACCAAAAAAAAAAAAAAAAGATAATCCCTTACTCCCTGAAGACCTGCCCTACCCTTGGCTCTTCCTTTCCCAGAAAATGAAGTCAGGGAGAGGAAAGCAGGGCAGGGTGTACCTCGCACACACGCACGCTCGCACACACACGTGCAAATTCTCTCACGCAAACACATATCACTTGGGCCACGACTACCCTGGGTTTTATGGCCCCGGGTGAGGGCTACGAGATGCAGGGCTTCGTTATCCCAGGACCCCAGCCCTCATCCCTTTCCCTGGTGCTAAATAACAGTGAATAAATACGAAATAAATACACGTGGGGCCCAGCCTGTCTCCCTCCTGGGACTGGCAGGACGGAGGGGGCTGTTTGCACGGGGCCCGGCTCCGGGCAGGGCCAGCCTGCGCGCAGGGCACCGGGCGGGGCTCGCGCCTCCGCACTGTCTCGGCCCCGCGAAGCCCGTCTGAGTCCCAGCAAAGTCCAGGCCCCGGCACCCCGGACGGGCAGCCGGGACTGCGAGGCTACGTCCCGCCCGCCCAGGGGCGGCGGCGCCGCAGCGCCTGCAGAATCTGCGCCTTGCGCTGCAGCCAGTCCGCCGGCAGGGCGCGCGCGGGCGAGGCCCGGGGCCGCGGCGCGAAGAAGCTGAACCGGAGGCGCGCGCCCTGCGCCTGGCCGGCCGCCAGCACCTGCAGCGTCAGCGGCTGCGCCAGGGGCCCGTGGCCCGCCAGCGTCTCCGAGGCGGCGGTGGCCCCGCTGTAGCGCAGGCTGACGGCGCCGGGCAGCCGCACGTCGGTCGGGGCGGGCGCCAGCGTGTAGTCGCCGTTGAGGGCGTAGGAGCCGTCGGCGAGCTTCAGGGCCAGGTAGAGGCTCCGCGGCCCCGCAGCCTCCTGCCGCCGCACCAGGAGGTGCGTGGCGCCTGCCGGGATGGTGACCACGTCGTTGTATCCATACCTGTGCGGACGGAGCCAAGGGTGCTCAGCACGCAGCCTTCCGAGCGGCGTGCATGTGTGAGCGAGCGAGTGTGAGTCAGCGTGGGTGTGAATGAGCACACGCGGGAATGTGTGGGTGTAAGTGTGAAAGTGCGTGTCAATGTGTGCAAGTGTGAATGTGCGCGCGAGTGTGTTTAAGTCTGAGTGTGAGTGTGTGGACGTGAGTAAATATGTAAGTAGAAGTGAATGTGTCTAAATAGGAATGTGAGTTTCAGTGTGCAAGTGAGTGTGTGACTGTGAGTGCAAATGTGTGCAAGTGAATGTGTGTGCACATGAATGTCTTTAAGGGTGACATGTGAGCACGTGTGTGCGTGTGAGCATGTGTGTGAGCACATGTGTGTGCTTGTGACCGCGTGTGCACGCACACACAGAGGGCTGTCTCTTTTGACCCATGTGACCTGTCCAGCCCGGATCTGACTGAGCTCCCTGTGATTGTGCCGCCTCACTGACCACCGGGCCTTTACACATGCTGCCCCTCCCCGGGTGCGCGTCTAAGCCCCACCTCCTGGGGACGACTTCCCTGCCGCCCGCAGGGGCCATCCCAGCAGCAGGGACACCGCGGGACAGGCGGCACGCTGACCGAACCGCTCCCTCCTCGGGGTCGAGTGCACGTCCTATCGCCCAGGCCCAGCACAAGGTTGGGGGAGGCAGTAAACAGCGAATGAACCTGAATTTCCTGAAGGAGCCGGACTGCTTGCTGCAGCCAGAACCATCCCCGCCGCACACCATGCACTTGTCAAACTTCTTTTTGGAGCCAATGACGCGGTCACAGCCAGCATGGATGCAGCGGCCCTGGACACAGACGGAGGAGCTGTCCGGGGAACAGGGGGTCCCGTCCACCACCTGAGGACAATGGAAGGGGTGATACAAAGGGCTGGTCCCAAGCCTATCGGAGCAGCGAGAGCCCCGGACACCTTACGGGCGGACGGTCAGAAAGGCAGTAGCCAAGGCCAAGGCTACCTTCGGAGTGCTCTCTGGGAACGCTTTATACACATGAACATAAATCTCACAACCGCCACTTGAGGGCTCCGGACACCGAACACGGAGGTTCCAAGACATTAGGAACTTGCCCCCGGGTCAGGCAGCTGGCGGCGCAGCCAAGGTGGGAATTGCAAACCGTCCGCGTCCCCGAACCCCGACGGCACCGCCCCAGGCGGACGCTAGAGGGCAGCCAACCTGCATGAAGTGTCCCCGCTGGGGGCGCAGAACAGACCCCCTGCCCGGGCGTGTTCTCCAGCCGTCACGCCACCGCCCCCCACAGGCCGTGCAGCCAGCCCCGTCCGGGGCTGCCCGGGGGGCTGCCGGACGCGCACTGTCACCTGGCAGAGGCGCCCAGGGACAGGGGCCGGGGGGGCAAAGACGGGCCCCAAACGCCGCCCCCTTGCGCCCTCAGGACATACGGCCCCTGCGGACGGGGAGCTGCACGGGGAGCGGGGGCAGCTGGGGCTTGTCTTCCCGGTGCCCGCGGCTGGCCTGGGGTGGGTGTGGGGGCCCCGAGGCCTGGTCCTCACCCGAGGCTCCAGCACGTAGTAGTAGCCCAGGGCCCGGGCCTGGCAGGTGAGTTTGCACTGGTCCTGGGGGGCCACGCCCGCGTAGCGGGGCACCCAGTCCATGGGCCCCGGAAAGTTCTTGAAGAGGTCGGTGCGGTGGTTGTAGGCAGCACACTGCTCTTCCCGGAAGGTCAGCGCTGTGGGGGCGGGGGCAGGGCGGTCAGAGCCCCCTCCCCACACGGGCCCCCGCTGCCCCGGCGCCCCCGCCCTGCACAGCGGCGCCTGTGCCCCCCACAGGCCGCCAGGGGAGCACCCTGCAGGGTCGGGTCACCCGGCTCCGCGGCGGGGACAGCCAACGCCCTCTAGGGCCTCACACTGCAGGGATCCCAGCCCTCCCAGGGCCCCCGGCCCCCGGCCTCACCGGCGCCCGCGGGGCAGTCCTGGGGGCTGCAGGAACGGAAGCGGGTGCGGCGGCCCTCGCAGTACTTGCCGCCGTTCCGGGGGACGGGCCGCGTGCAGTCCCGGGAGGAGAACTGGACGCCCCCCCCGCAGCTCCGCGAGCAGTCGCCCCACGGTCCCCAGGGACCCCAGCCGCCGGCCTGCGGGACCTGCGGAGCAGGGGGCGGGGCGTGGGATGCGCGCGCTGCCTCGTGGCCGGGCCGCCCCTCCCCGCTTCCCGCCCCGGCCCCGCCCCCGCCAGTCCCGCCCCCAGCCCGGCTCTCTCCGGCCCCGCCCCGGCCCCGCCCCCCGCCCCGGCCCCGCCCCCGCCGCCCCCTGCCCCCCCTCGCGGCCCGGGCCTCACGTTCAAGTCCCGGAGCTGGTCGGCGTGGAGGCAGCGGCCGCCCACACAGGCCTGCGCGGGCCCGCAGGCGGTGCCGTCGGCCCAGGGCGTGTGCTTGGTCTGGCACATGGTGTGGCCGTTGAGGTGCCCGGAGCACCAGAGGGTGGCGCAGGGCGGAGGCAGCTGCGGGCAGTGGCGTGAGTCGGGACCGAAGGTCAGCTGGCACTGCCGGTCGGCGTCGTAGTCTTTGCCCGGGAACGTCGCGGGGAGATGCAGCGGAGCCTCCGGCTCGTCCAAGAGACAGGTGCCTGGGGAGGGTCAGAGGTCAGCTGCGGGCCAGGGGGCATCCTGGCTGCGGTCGCTCCGGAAGCCAGGTCTCCCGGGGGCCGGGGACGCAAAGCCTCGGGCTGAAAGAAGCTTGAAGCCACAGCTGCGGTTCCCGGGGCGCTTGCTGTGGGGCGGGATCGTGGCGAACGCCTCCGGGAGGCCAGCCCGGGACAGATGGGCCGCACGTCTGCACACACGGGAGGCCAGCCCGGGACAGATGGGCCGCATGTCTGCACACACGGGAGGCCAGCCCGGGACAGGTGGGCCGCACGTCTGCACACACGGGAGACAGAGGCGAGCCACACGTCTGCACACACGGGAGGCAGAGCAGTGCACAGGCACCATCATCTCCTGCCCACCCTGAGCAGCTGCTTCTCACAGCCCCGCCCAGCCGGGCTCCCACAGCTCCGGTGACAAGACTGTCACCTGCACAGCCAGCCCCGTCTTGGCTGCTCGGGCCCTCCGCAGCTCAGCTCGTTCTGTGTGGCCGGAGCTCCCCTCCCCGCGCCGTGCTGCTGACCCAGGCGGGCTTACCGTGGCCGTGGTCCAGGAAGTCCGTGATGAAGCGGGCGCTGCAGGGGGACCAGGGCTCGTCCGCGTCCACCTGAGCCATCACAGGGGCCATGATGTGGCGGGAGGCGCCCGCGGGCCCGTTCAGACCCACACACAGCTTTGAGTTGTCATGCAGCATGTTGAAGACGTGACCTGTGAGAGGAGAGGCCGCTGGGGTCCGAGGGTCCAGCCCCGGGCCCCCTGTCATGCGCCTGGCAGCCACCGTGGGAGGTCAGAACACCCCACCCTGCCCCCAGCCCCGCCGGGTGCTCCCAGGCCTCCTCAGTCCGTATCCCCCGGTTGCTCCGTCTCTCCTCCCTCCCACATCCACTCAGGACTCCTTCCCACCCACGTCTCCTTGTGCACGTTCCCAGCCCACGGCTGACCCCTGTGAGGACCGCCTCTCGGGACCGTGCCCTCCACACTCACACACACACACCACCCCGTTCACCCACTACCCCGTTCACTAGGGAGATAACGCTCGTCTGCACCCCAAGCAGAGCAGGGTGGCCCAGGCCGGTGGGGCCGGAACAAACCCCTGTGATGGCCATTTGTACCCTGACGAACTCATGGCCCCCCGGCTGCACCTCTGACACCCCTGTCACGTGTCCCAGAAGCCCCGCCCCCTCCGTACCAAGTTCATGGGCAGCAGTGAAGGCTGATTGGAGCCCATCGTCCTCCACAATCGCACAGCTCCGAGCCGGGTCGCACACGGTGCCCACGTCGGCCATGCCCAGCGTGTCACAGGTGGAGACCCCACATAGGTCCTGTGGAGAGGGGTCGTCCAAGGGGCGTGAGACACCGAGACAGGCCCTGGGGTCCCCTGGGCGGAGACGCAGACTCGTGGGGACCTGGGCAGGGAGTGTTGGGGTCCAGATGCCCCTTTGCATGACCCGGGGGTGGGGGGTGGGCAGCCCTGACCTCGCGCCTCGCACGCAGGGGTGCTACTGGCTCTGTGTGCCCTGTGGCCGGCTGGGTGCGGACGGGCCTCACCTGCCGGGTGAACAGAATGGCTGTGTCAAAGTGGTCAGGGTCTGAGTCGCCGGGGGCGTTGAGCCCACGCTGCCAGGCACAGAAGCTGCGCAGGGTCTGGGCGGCGCTGGGCACCACCGGTGGCCCCTCCTCGCCGGACCCCAGCACCACCAGCCGCGTCACCACCAGGCTGACTGGGTTGCGGAGGCTGGGATGCTTGAAGGCCTTGGCGGCGGCCGCCATGACCGTCAGCAGGTAGCGCTTCAGCCCCACGCCGTGGAATGCAGCCATCTTGTCGTCGGCCACCACCAGGGTCTCCACGAATCTACTCAGCGAAGCAAAGCGCTAGGAGCAAGAAGCAAGCACAGAGGGGTCCTGGGACGCCGGTCCTGACCGGAGATCCCTGCTCCCCACCGCGGCGTCCTAGGTCTGGGGCTCGCGTGCACACACCCGGCCTGCCTGCTCGTCTCAGGCCGGCTCTCCGCCCCCATTCCCGGGGCTTCTGCAGTAACTGGGAAATCCGCCCGGGGTTCAGAGATGGGGAGGGGATGGGGGGCCACGGCCCAGCCCCCCAGAGGTGAGAGGCGGCTGGGAGGGTCTCTGGGACCCCCTGGGCCTGAGTGTGGCCGGGGTGGGGTGGGGGGACCTGCAGGCCTGGGCCAGAGGGCTGGGCTGCAACGTGTCTGCCTGTGTGGTCGGAGGAACAACTCCGCTAGCAGCTCGGGTGCCGGCCAGATCTCAGCGCGGTGGGTGTGGGGAGCGGCTGGTCTGGATTAACACCGGGGAGGGTGGGAGCCCCATGGGGAAGCGGAGCCAGCGGGACGTGGGGGATACGCTTCCTGCCCGTGTGTGCAGTTTGCCAGGGCAGTTTTGAAGGCAGGATCAGAAGCCCACGACCCCTGGGGGTGTGAAGGTCAAACATGGGGCACAGCACGGAGTCAAGGCCAAGGGCACCATTGGGGCGGCTGCAGCAGCAGGCTTGGCCCGGCAGGGGCTAGGATGGGGGGCGGGAGCAGTCACCCCCACACGGGGGCCTCTGGGAACCCACCGCAGGACCAGTGGCCACGGTGCATGGGGAGGGCAGGGCGGCTGGACGGGCCCAGGGGCCCGGGGCTCGCGGGTCAGGCTCCGGGGCCGCCTACCTTGGTTCTGCGGGGGCTGGGGCCGGGGTCCCCAGCAGGAGCCCTGACATGGCACATGGGGCCCTGGCGGCTGACAGGAAGCTTCCGGCGTAGGGTGTGGGCCCCGGGGCCCCCGGCAGAGTTGGGGGTGCCTGCCTCCAGGGGCTGGATGTGTAGCTCGGTTCCCCGATATTGCAGCACCCCGAGCAGGGCTGCGCTGTCCCAGTGCAGGGCCACCACAGACTCCGGGTCTGCGTTGACGGAGCCGGTGAGGTAGGTGCCCGGCTCGGCCCCGCCCAGCCCCTCGGGTGCCCGGCCCAGGCCCAGGTACTGCACCGTCAGCCCCGCCACCCGCACACCCGGGTCTTGCTCCAGCTCCAGCAGCAGTGTATCCCCGAAGGCCGGCAGGCGGCACCGCAACCTGGCGGGGACGCCCCAGCCGGGCGGCACGCTGCCGTTGAGCTGCTGCGGAAACACGACCTCCTCCTCCCAGCGGAGGGGTCCGGCGGGCCGGGTGGAGGGCACGAGGGAGCCCAGCAGCAGCAGCGGCAGCAGCGGGAGCCTGGAGCCGGGTGGCTGCACACGGAGGCGGCTTCCCCTCAGCCAGGGACACAGGTCTGTCCGGGACATGGCACTGTGGCCACACCTGGGGGGGCTGAGGCCTTCACACCGAGCTTGGGAGGGCTCCTCTCTGCAGCCCGGGGCTCAGCGGGGCGCCAGGGCCAAGGCGGAGTTTGCAGAGGGGCTGCGGACCCTCAGAGATGCAGGGAACTTGCCCCTTGGCTGCAGAGAGGTGCCCAGCGGCCCGGCTCCGCCCCAGCCCCGTCTCAGCGGCGTGGTGGCTCCTGCAGCATCGCTGACCGCCCCCCTCGGTGCCCGCCGCAGGCCCTGGCGTCGTCTTCGCCTTTGTCTCTGCCTCGCTGTCCTGTCCCTGGGCCCGCGGGTCTCCCTGCGGGTTCTTCCCACACTCTCTCCCCGCCAGCGCTTTTAAGCATCCCAAGTCTCTGCGATTGGCTGAACTGGAAGCCATTCAGCCGGCAGCTCCGTCTGTCGGTCAGACTCGGATGGATGTCTCATTCCTTCCCAAAAACCCTGGTTTTGTTTTCCTTTGAAATAATGGGACTTGCCCAGGGCCCGGGGATGTCTAGCAGCTGAATGGAGGGCCCTCCCAGGCGCTGGGCCAGCATGTGACATCATCTTTTCCCAAACTTCCACCGTCAGCTCTTAGCTGTCTTCTGTCCCAGGAGGGGAAGGAAGTCGGGGAAAGGGCTCGGCCGACGTGCACGGAAAGGACTGGGGTCCCAGGAGCATTCTGGAATGGAGCGCCTCCCCCTTTTCTCAGGGGTCCCCCAGGCCTCCCTCTGCCCCAGGGGCTGACTTCCGGGGCTGAGGAGGCAGCGATGAGAGCTCATGGCCCAGCAGCAGGGCGGGCGGCAGGACTGCAAGCAGGTGCACGACGGGTCCTGGGGGCAGCTCCTCTTGTCCAACATCCCTCCTTGCCACGCTCAGCCCCTCCAAAGCCGGGGGTGGCCATTCCCCTCCCCCCAGGGCTCCCCTCCCCACTTCCTGACTCCCCGTTTCCCTGGCCCAGCTCCCAGCCGTTTCCCCAGCCTCTTGGCCAGGCTCCTGCCCACTCTCTCCCAACTGTCCTCCCCTGTCCCGCCCCAGCCGGCCCACCCAGCACAGGAGCCGGATGCCCCTGTGCCATTCCTCAGAGGGACCCCCACCTGGCTGCCTCCTCTGGCCCCACCTTGCCCTGAGAACCTCAAGTTCCTGGAATATCTAGTCATCTTCTGTGGGGTGGCTCAGCGGGTAAGCACTTGCTTTGCAGCCCTGGGAACCCAGGATCGAATCCCGCCCCGGCCCGTGTGGACCCACATGCTGAGCTGGGGTGTGGCCCCCAGTTTGGTTCTTGCCGGGGCCCATGCGGGAGGCTCCCGGCCCAGTTCCTGCCCTGCGCAGCCCTGCGCCCACCTGTGGAGTGAAACTATATAGAAAACTAATGTCCACTATGGAGACTGCTCTGGGCCCTCCCCCTTCTCTCTCTCTCTGTCAAAAAAACAATAAAAATAACTTTAAAAAAAAGAAAAGAATGGGAACCCAGTGCCTGAGGTGTGAGGAAAAGGAAGCGGATCCTCTGGGCTCTAGACTGGAGGGGACCCCGCCCAGAGGTCGGGGCTCTCAAGGCCGGGAAGCGAGGGTCTCAGATGCAGGGGTGATGTCTGCTCCCCAGGAAGGGGATGCAGTTGGGCGGTGGTCCCTTCCCCTTCCCGGGGACCGAGCCCCTGCCCCTGCCCCCATGGGTCTAGTCGCTCGGTGCCTGGTCACCACCTGTGCCCCCCTCGTACCCGCCCCCCTCAGGTGGTGCCACCCCCACCCCTGGTCCCGCGTGGAGGGGGTTGGGCTGTGGCCGCCACACAAAGGACCGAAGGCCAGAAGGGGCAGGGGCAAGAGGTGCCATCACCAGAGGACTCTTACTGTCCCCCTGGCACCCCTCATCTGAGACGAGGACAAAGGGGGTGACTAAGCCACCGGGGACAAAGGGCCTTAGAGAGGCAGCAGCCGTGAGTGTGGGGGTGTCGGCCGCAGGGAGAAGGCACAAAAGACACAGTGTCCTCGACCTCCCCACAGGAGCCCCGGCCCCGGTTCCAGCTCCCGTTGTCCCCGGGGCCACGCGGTCCTGGTCTCCACCAGCATCTCCCAGGCTGGCTTAGGGCAAATAAACACAGCCCCTCACCCCCAAATACAGAGCAAAGGAGAAGGTGGGGAGCCGGGCCTGGCTCTGTGGAGGCAGCGCCCACAGGCAGGGAGGTGACCCCACCCTTTGGTTCCGTTCCCATTAGGTCAGTTCCCAGGCTAACAGACCAGCTCCCGGATGCCTTCTCGCAGGGAGGAATCCCCACTGGCTGCTCCTCTGCGGGTCTGCCAGCCACCCTGCCGCAGGGCTGGTGGGCTGGATCCCAGGGACCCTGTGTGGGTGGGGGTGGGGGTGGGGGAGGACCTGGGAAAAGACGGGAGAGACGACCGGCCACCCTGCAAACTTCACGGGTGGCCGAGCTAAGCTGGGCTGGGAGGCTGCAGCTGGAAAACCCTGCCTCTTGCACAGACGTGCACTCAGACTCCTGGCGGCAGCTGCATTTCTATGGCTCTGGCCGGAAAAACACGGAATCTTGGCGTGTCTGCTGGGCGTTCACGGTCTCACGCACTCCAGGGAGGAGGACGCAGACCCGGGTGGAAGATGAAGCAGCGAAGTGTATTGAAAAGGACAAAGCTCTCTAACGAGAGGGCCATCGGGAAGCAGAATGCCCACAGCGGAGACTAAAGCCGCTTCTCATGTAGGTTCTGTCGCTGTGCTGTGGTACCGGAATCAGAACCTGTATGTTAACGGTCCTGCAGGTTTTTCTTCCTTAGGGGCCGGTTATCTTGCTCATGTCTGGCTGACCTGACTTTTGTGCTCACTATATTTTTATTTTTAAAGATTTATTGTTTTTTAACAGAGACAGAGACAGAGAGAGACAGAGACAGAGAGAAGGGGGAGAGCCCAGAGCCGTCTCCATAGTTGACATTAGTTTTCCATATAGTTTCACTCCACAGGTGGGCACAGGGCTGCGCAGGGCAGAAACGGGGCTGGGGGCTCCCGCATGGGAAGCTCACCCCAGTTCAGCACATGAGTCCACACGGGCCAGTGCCGGGATTCGATCCTCAGTCCCTGGGGCTGCAAAGCGAGCTCTCCACCCTCTGAGCTGTCCCAGCTTCCCCAGGACATTCTTTCTGTACGAGTCCCGTGTAGCCCAGCACGGTGGGGTCAGCACAGGGCACTGAGATGCAAGCGGGTGATTGAGTCGCAGACCTTCAGCGGATTCGATCAGGGCCGGTGTTTTGCGCAGGGGGACGGCCTGCCTCCCCGAGGGTCCCACAGATGCACCCGCCTGGCTTCTAAGGCGAGTGGGGTGGGCTTTGGTCCCCTCGGACGCCATGACCTCATCTCTCCTGCCCCTTGAATGTTCTCGTTCCTGGGGGGTCTCCCTGCTGGTGTTTCAGTTGAGGTTACAGACACTGTTTGCCCCGATCCAGAGGCTTCATCTGACTCACGGGCGAGAAGGGGAAAGAAAAACCTGTCAGAGATGCGGCTCCAATTTGCGGGGGGCCTGGGGTACAGGCACTGGGAGTGGTGGTTGGTATCAGGAGCCCTGGGAAGGTGGGCTGGGGGCTGGGGGTGGGCTCCGCACCGTGGGGCGGTCGCCGCCGGGGGTGGGAGGTACAGGACTGGCAGGTGCTGAGCAGGCAGGAGGTCCAGACGCCGGGGTCAGGAGTCGTGGCTCACGGAACGGAGGGAGGAAAGGGCACCTGGCACCGCATGGTCGGTCTGAGCGGCCTTGACCATCCAGGACCGGGGCGCAAAGGGCTGTGGTTCACCTGCAGGGTCCTTGGGGGTGGGACCTGTGACTCCAGCTCTGGTCACTGACCCCAGGGGGACGTTGGGCAACAATGAAGGAAACCGCGGGCGGGGCTGTCGCTTGGGCCAGATGGGCCCGGAAGCTCCCTCGGCTCCAGGACCGTGTCTGGATGAAGAACCCGGGTGGGCGACCGCGTCGGCGTGAACGTGGGCCCGGCCTGTCGTGAGCGCCGTGTTGTGCCCGTGTGGCTGGCGTAAGCCGCCCTTAGCGGCCACTCGGACCCCCTGAGCGGCTCTCGCACCGTGTTTGGCGCTTAGAACGTGGACGCGTTTGGCGCCATCGGTACCGTGTGGTGACGACGTCTGGTGTTGGGTGGGTTCCGGACGTGGTGGGGTGACCGTGTTGGTCCCGGACGGATGGCGGCCCTGACCAGAGACGTGTGTCTCCCGTGTGCTCCCTGCATGCGCTGGAACCTTCTGGGGCGCAGGGCTGTGGGGCCCTGAGCCCAAGTCCTTGCACGAACGTGGTGTCACTGGAGCGTAGAGGGCCGGGTCCCCTCAGGTGCTGGGAGGGCTCCGGAAGCTGCGCGGGGCCAGCCCTATAGGCAGCGGCGGCCGCAGAACCCGGAGCTGCTTGCTGGGCGCTGGGCTGGGGGGTGGGAGTCCTCTGTGCCCAGCTGTGGCCGGGGTTCCCTTTGCCTTTCCTCTGAGGGAGCCCAGATGGGCAGCAGCCCTCATTTCATTGGGCAGCTCTGCAGGGGGCCCGCGGCGGGGGTGGAGGTCGGCGGTGATCAGGGTCCGGGGACCCAGTGATCAGGGTTCGGGGACTCAGGATCCGGGGACCCGGTGATCAGGGTTCGGTGATCAGGGTTTGGGGACGGCTGCACTTCCTCAGGGCACAGCTGCCCTGACCTCCCACCCTTTGTGCGGCCGACTCTCACACTCACACTCACCACTGTCCCCCCATCCTTAGCTCTGGTGAAGGTGGGGCGGGTGCACGCCCACCGGGTCCCTCCTTCCGGGCCGACAGAGGACGGATGCGTCCAGAGCCTCCGGGACAGTGACTGCTCAGAGGCAGCTCCTTTGTCTCCAGGATCAGTCTCTCCCCGCGTCCGGTCCCCTCCCTGCGCGCGGCCCCTGCCGCGGAATGGCCGCACAGGGACGGCAGCGCCGTGAGGGACCGGCCGGAGCTGGGGCTGGCTCGTCACCGGCTCCTGGGCCCGGCCAGGGCGCGGTCGGCTCCCTGAACCGGGGATGGGCAGGGAGCTGGCTGCCTCCCGGGGGCGAGGACAAGGCGGGATGGCCTGGCTCTGAGCCTGTCCTACCGGGTCCGCGCCTCTGGGGCTGGGAGGGGGCCTGTCACCGCTTCCCGTGCCCTGCGACCGGGGAAGCCGCACCGGAGCCGGCGGGCGGATCTCCACTCCGGATTTTCCGGCTGCCCGGCCCCCACCGGGCGAGCTGGATGCTGCGTGACGCCCGCGACGCGGAAGGTGTGTGGCTTCTGAGCCGCGCTGCTGAGGCTGCGTGCGCGGTGCGGTCTCTGTGGCGCAATGGACGAGCGCGCTGGACTTCTAATCCAGAGGTTCCGGGTTCGAGTCCCGGCAGAGATGGTCGCCGGGCAGGTGCCGCCTCCTTTTGTCTGCGTTGCCCTGTCAGGTGTGGGATTATATTTATCCCTCCCGAGGGGCCCTGGGGGGGAGGAAGCCCCTTTTCCCGGGATTCCTGGGCCCCCTCCTCGCTTCCCTCCCACTTCCTCCTCCCTTTTTTCTTCTCCTCCTGACGCTGGCGTCCGCTCATCTCTCCATCTTCACCTCCTTCCTGCACAGACAGGTCTCCGAGGTGCCGGCCGTGGGTCCCGGGACCCCCACGGGCCGGGAGACAGACGGGTCGTGCCCGGGACAAGTTCTGTTGGTCGTGGCCACGGCTGGGTTCCGAGGGCCTGTGCGGCCAGCTCGCCTCCGCTCCCCCACAGACCACGCTGCTGCACACCTGTCACCTGCCGCAGCTGAGCTGGACCCCGAGGCTGCAGGAAGCGGTCACCGCGTAGGCCCTGGTCCGGGGCTGTTTCTCCACGTGGCCGTCATGACCCCTGGCTTGCAAGGAGCCTCGACTCAGCGCCTGTCCCCGCGTTCACCTCTGTGCTGTCTCCCAGCCTCTCTGTCCCTTGCTGGGGGCAGCCTCTGGACACGCAGGTAGGGGGCGCCGCCGAGCCAGGGGCTGCCCTGTGCCTCCATGGGACGTGGGGAACCCCTGTGGGGCACTCACCATGTTTCCTAGGTGGGGCTCCAGGCAGGTGACCAGATGACACAGCTGGCCGAGTGCTGGGCTCCGAGGAAGCCAGGGTTGCAGGCCAGACGGGCACGCAGTTCAGCCCCACGGAGGCCACGCCGCGAGGGGGTGTCCAAGGGGCAGACAGGACACCGGGCGGCACGGCTTCTGCCTGCAGCACGTGTTCCCTGCGAGCCGGGTGACCCTCCTGATGGCTTTCCACGCTGGGGGAGCTTTAGAAAACCGATCCGGAAAGCTCCGTCCTTCCAGCGCCCCTGGGTTGTCCTGTGGTCGTCTCTTGGTCACGGCTGGAGGTCAGGGCAGGCGTCCGGTTCGCTGTGGCTGAGGAGTTTGGTTCTGAGAACTCCTCTGCTGTCGGTAGAGAATGCCCGGGTGAGGGGGCAGGTGCTCGGGTCTGTTGGGCGCAGAACCTTCTAGAAGCAGCTGAGGTGGCACCACCTGCAGAAGTGACCTGTTGCCCTGGAGGGCCGGCCGGGCCCCCATCAGGGAATCTGATGCTGTGAGGCAGACAGGGAACCAGGACGGGGTCACCTTCAGAGCCAAGGCTAGGGGCTGTCAGGCCTCAGACACGGCTGGAGCGATGATCACGCGACATGGGATGTTCCGTGTCTGTGGCGTGTGGGGACCGGGAACCAGACCAGCCGGAGAGCAGGTGGGAGGCAGGAGGCGCCCACAGGCAGCCCCGAGCTGGACGCGAGAAAAGCCCGTTCGCTTTTCCTCACAACACTGTTGATGGTTAACATCCAGAACCAGTGACATTCAGGACGGCATCTGGACCGTCCATAACCGATGACATTCAGGGTGGCGTCCCGGACCGTCCGGAACCGGTGACATTCAGGGCGGCGTCCCGGACCGTCGGAACCGGTGACATTCAGGGTGGCGTCTGGACCGTCCGGAACCGGTGACATTCAGGGCAGCGTCCCGGACCCCGGGATACCCACTCGTCCCCGTGAGCAGGAATCAGCACAAGATCGGTGCCTCCACCCCTTGCACTTGCGTTTCAGTGGGAGGGACGCGCTCACGTAAGAGCGATTGGGAAGGGGACGCATTGAGATCAGGTGAGAATATGAGAGATAAAGAGATAAATAGAGAGCAAGGAGGGGGTGGTCCCCTCAGGAAACTGGGGAACCGGCCCCGCTGTGGTCGCGGGGAGGGGGCGTTGCAGGTGGGGGTTGGGCGTGTGCCCAGGTGTTTAGCAGCACACACGCACTCACATGCGCACACACACGCACACACACCCCCTCACGCGTACGTTTGCACGTCGGCCGGTGGGGGTTTGCCTTCGTTCTGACTGTGACACCCACGGCCGTGACCGCGCTGCCTCCGCTGCCGGCTGACAGGGTACAGGGGCAAGGCCCCTGGTGCTGAGTGTGCGAGGGGACGCGGGTCAGTCGCTCTCCAGGGATTTTCACGCTCAGGCTGTTGGTGTCACTTTGTTTCCCGTGACCCGGCTCAGGGCGCCTCCTGCTGGAAGCGGAGCTCCCCCCACACGGGGTCCCCTCCCGCCAGGAACCTCAAAACGCTCCGTTTCCTGTCCCCAAACCTCCTCTAGGGTTCTTCCCCAGAGACGCGCGTCGTCACAGCTCCTAACGTGACCCTTGGCGGCTATGACAGGTCGTTCTTAGGGTCTCCCGTAGCAGAGATGTGCGGTCCGAGTGGCTGGGGGGAACCCGGGAGCCAAGGTCCCCCCCAGGAGGGGCTCCCGCCCCATCTGAGCTGCACCCAGGACCCCGGGGGAGGGGCCCCACCACAGCCCACCCCCCACCCGGGGTCCCCTGGTCTGAGCACAGGTGCTGGTGGCTGCTCCAGGGCCTGGTGGGCTTGGCGGAGCCGGGAGGTGGCTGCCAGGCTTGGGTCCGCGCAGTAAGCGATGTAGGACCTGCCAAAGCCAGTGGCAAACCTCTGAGAGGTTTTAGGCGCGTCTGCAGCCCGAGCTGTTACAGGTTGTACGGAGAAGCCACAGGAAGCGGCCCGGGCGGGGCGGGGTCTCGGGAATCACCAGGGAGGTGCAGATGGAAGGTGTTAGACAGTTGGACAGACTCAGCTATAGAGCCCACCAGTGTCGGTGTCTGCACAGGGGCGGGGGCTCTGCAAAGAGGCCGTGGCTGCCGCCGGCTCCTCCGTGGGGAGGAAGCTGCCCCCCAGCCCTGGCCCTGAAGCCGGATGACCCGGGTCCTCCCTGTGGGTCCCAGTGCCTGTCGAGCGGCCGCCCCAGTGCTGGTGCTCAGGTGAGTTCACGCGGGCGGTTTAGGAGCCGCGCCTGGACCGCAGGGCCCATCTCCACGGGTGGTCACAGTCGGGAGCCATGGGGACTTCTGTCCCGGGCACTGGAGCCCGGGGCCAGGGAGCCTGGTGTGGGGCTGGGGTCCTCGCTCCTCGGGGGTGAGGGTCTCTGTAGCCGGGAGGTCCCTCCTGATATGTAAGGGTCACCGTGGGTGTGGGACCAGCCCCTCCGGCCCGTCTGCAGGTGGCGCCTGTGTGTCCTTAGCTGTCGCTTTGTTCAGCAGGGTCAGGCAGGTGTCAGGGATGGTCGTCAGGGACGATGGTCATCGGTGTGGTTGTGGGAGGAGGCGGGCACTGCAGTGACCCCTCTGCCATGTTGACTGGATGTATCGCACATCCAAGTTCACTTGTACTTCTCCCTGGTGTTCTGTCCTTTCTCTCGTCCTTATAACCGCGTGATCTTATTTCCTGTTTGGACGCTTGCTCTTATGCGTCCTTGGCGGTCAGTTATTTTGCTTTCACCCTGTTCTGCCGGCAGAGGGCGTGTTTTCCCTCACGCAGGTCAGGATTGCTCGTGGGGCCTTAGTGCCGTTACACGCTCACACTCACGCTCGCCCTGGCTCTGATACTCGTCTGAGAGAAGCATTCAGCCCACCCCGTCCCCGGGGCCACGGCCTCACCTGCTTTCCTCTCACGTTCCTGGGCTGCAGAGAGGCGGCTGCTGATGTGAAGGGAGCTGGTCTCTCGGCCCCAAAACACTCCACCCTCCAAACAGCAACGTGAGCTCAAAGGAAGTTCCACACTCTCCTAACGATGGCCATGCGGGGTCCCAGTTCCCCTGCAACCACCCTCTGGAGGCGGCCAGACAGGAAACACGTGAGGCTTTGTGGGCCCTTCTGACTGGAATGTGAGTGTGTGTTTGCACTTACAACCCGTTAAAAGCGTGTAACTTCTTAGCTTGGGATCTTTATAAGAAAAGAAAGGACCGCGGGCACCACGTGGCCTGTGGTTGGCCCACGTCAGCTCTCTAAGCACCTCCGCAATTCAAGAGCCGAGAACAGGACGATGTTTATTGCACGCCCGCGTTTTTCCTGCTTCGCCCGATCGTGGGGTCGCAGCCCCGGGGCTGGACGGGAGCCCAAGGCGGACGTCAGCAGTCACTGGGCGTAAAATGCTCGATTTAAAAAAGGCAGCAATAGGAACCACCCCACAGTTTCTATTCGCCTTTAGATGGACAGTCACGGGGACCAGTGCTTTCTCGCCGTTTTGCCAACTGGGAGGCACTGAGAGAGCTGGCAGGCGAGTGAATGGCTGGCCACCCAGGAGGAAGCAGGCGTTGCTGCGGCCGTTTTCCTGGTGTGGGCTGAATGCTTTCTGTCCTGTGTGAGCCCGTCCTGCACCGGCTCACAGCTGATCCTGGGAGCGGACGTGCTAGGTGCTGACCCAGGTCCCCTGAGCCTTCTCAAGAGCACGTTCGCGTCCACAGCGAGCCGGGCCCGTCCCAGGGGCCCAGCCGTCTCTCGAGCCAGAGCCTTTCCTAAGGGTCCTTTCTGGACTGACTCCACCTGCCCTGCAGTGGCCGGCGTGTCACACGGGCTCATTGGACCCCCTAGACCTGCGTTAGGATGAGCAGGCTCTTCCTTTAAATGGGTGTGAGGCTGCTAAATAGTAACCCCGAACCCCGTGCACAGCTAACTGTGGCAGGACAGGTCAGTTTCATTTGGCAGCAAATGGCAACAGTAACTGTGATAATGACACAGGCCGTCAGAGGTGACAAAGCCAGCAGCCCAGGACCCTGTGCAGGACACACGGTGTGCTCGGTGTGTTACACGCTTGTGTACAGCGTTGTATGGCTGGTGTGTAGTTACACAGGTGGAATGCCATATAGTTGGTATTATAATGTATGGTTGGTATATACTGTTACATAGTTGGTATACAATGTTGTACAGTTGGTACAGAATGTATGATTGGTATATATTGTTATGCGATTGATATACAATGTATGATTGGTAGATAATGTTACATAGTTGGTATATGTTATAAAATTGGTATATAATGTGATAGTTGGTTTATGTTACATAGGTGATATATAATGTTGCATAGTTGGTATATAATGTATGGTTGGTATATAATGTCATATAGTTGGTAGATAATGTTATAGAGTTGGTAGATAAGGTTGTATGGTTGGTATATAATGTTACAGTTGGTATATATGTTACATAGTTGGAAGATAATGTCATAGTTGGTATATAATGTCATATAGTTGGTAATGTTACATAGTCTGTAGATAAGGGCGTAGGGTTGGTATATAATGTTACAGAGCTGGCATATGTGTTATATAGTTGGTAGATAAGGGCGTAGGTTGGTAGATGGCGCCGTATATACTGTTGGTATATAATGTGATACAGTTGGTTTATGTTATATAGGTGATATATAATGTTGCACAGTTGGTATATAATGTATGGTTGGTATATAATGTCATATAGTTGGTAGATAATGTTATAGAGTTGGTAGATAAGGTCGTATGGTAGGTATATAATGTTACAGTTGGTATATGTTATATAGTTGGCAGATACTGTTACATAGTTGGAAGATAATGTCATAAGTTGGTATATAATGTTACATAGTTGGCATATATGTTATATAGTTGGCAGATAATGTTACATAGTTGGAAGATAATGTCATAGTTGGTATATAATGTCATATAGTTGGTAGATAATGTTACATAGTCAGTAGATAAGGGCGTAGGGTTGGTATATGATGTTACAGAGCTGGCATATGTGTTATATAGTTGGTAGATAAGGGCATAGGTTGGTAGATGGAGCCGTATATACTGTTGGTATATACTGTTACACTAGTTGCGGGTGTACAGCATAGTTTTTGCTGCGGAGCAGCATTGCACTGTAGAAACGCACCACATCTTTATTTGGTCATCTCTCGACGGCACCCAGGCTGCCGCGTGGAGCTTCCTTCAGCCACAGGGAGCAGCCCTGAGCCCAGACAGGGGACAGGGCCGGTGTGTCCACAGTGCTTAACTTTATTAAAAATACCTTTAGCAACAGCATTAGAGAAATGATAAAAAAATCTGTACTTTAAAATGCATAGACATAGTATTAAATGCATAGACATAGTATTTATAGATAATTTCCCACGTTCATTAATTCATTCAGCATCCCCCTCCCCTGATGAGATTCTCGGCACCAAGTTTAGGGAAAGAACAGCCACGGTTTCAGCATTTTGTCTTCCCCGGACCCCCCACAGGGCCGGCCGGGAACACGGTGAGTCAATCACTGATTTGCTGCAAGCTCACCCCATTCAATGCATCGGTAGCAACAAACACATTTGCAAGCGAGGCTCAGAGTCAGCCCGACAGTAACACAGCCACCGCAGCCCCAGGAAAAGCCGCTTCTTAGACGAGATGCCCGATAGGCCCGAGCACTGTGGGGAGCCCCCGGCACCGTCACCACCACACCCCGCAGGCTGTTAGGAGCTGCACGTGGGGAAGAGCCAAGGTAGCTACAGGGCAGAGCTGGGCCTCCCTCCAGCCCAGAGCTCAGGGAGGGCCGGTGTGTCAGGGCCTCCAGCAGGCGGACAGTGTGACCAGGGGCTGCTGGTGATTCTTTGGGGTTTGGAGGAGACGCTGTTCTGCAGAACAGCTGACTGATGCAGTGCCTCCCCGTTAACTGGGACTCAAGCAGCCGGCAGAAGGTGTACAGGCTGCTTAAGCGAGCGGACGCTTGAGTTCCGGTTAACGGAGAGGCTGCTTGCCTTCACCGGCATCTCCTGGACCCCGGGCAGCCAGGTTACCTGAGACTCTACTGTGTGTCCTCACGAACACAGCCTCACAGGTGACTCTGGGAGGCAGGGAGAGGGCACAGACGTCAGCCCAGGGGCTTCAGCTGCCCGTCAGCTCGGGGGGTCTGTGTTCTGCAGGGCGAGGCGGACGTTCTGCTCCAGCCTCAGTAAGCTCTGGTAAAACTTTTCCGCGGTGTCCTCATCCACGTCCATCTGCAAAGGAACCCACGGTGTGGGTGGCTCAAGGAGAAACAGCACGGACGTTGCTGGCGGCGCGACAGGGAGGTGAGTGATGCGCAGCAGAGAGAGGCGTGGGGGGCAGAGGGAGGGCCGAGGGGCGTGACCCTGAGGCCGGGGTGCTTGCTATCGCCCTGCCCAACCCCCCACACTCCAGCACAACTGGGACGTCGGGCCCTGTGGTCCCCAACTCCTGTGGCCCAGTCACACCACACGTCCCCCGACGGACTAAAGAGAACAAGTAACAAGCAGACATTTTCTTTTTTCATTCCGGGTCCCACCCACCTGCCAACAGCCCTTCAGTCAGGAGCCAGCCAGAGTCGGGGCCCCCACCCCGGTGAGGACGGCCCTGCGGGCCCCAGCGAGAGAAGGGGGATGGGTGGGGGGGTCTCACCCCAGGGACGGGGGTGACTCGGGGGCAGGGGTCTCACCCCAGGGGTGGGGGTGACTTGGGGGCAGGGGTCTCACCCCAGGGACGGGAGTGGAGTGGCCACACTGGCCCAGAGCTGTCCCTGCAGAATCTCAGCCCCTAGAAACCTCACCTGCCCCGGGCTTCCCTGCGGGAACTTTACACCATTTTGTCAGAAAGTCTGGTTCTCACCCACACGCACGTGTAAATGCCGTCTTTCTGAGTCTCACTGACACACATATAGAAACACAGCCTTTCTGAGTCTCACTGAGACGCACAATCAGCTACAATAAAATCAAGCGATAACTCATTCAAGTCAACACAGAGCCTAAACCTCCAAAACAGTCTTCGCAACACGGAAAGGCTTAAAGATAAAAACACCTTCAAACGTTTCGGAAGCAACATCTCTAGTTGTTCAGTCACGTCCCCGCTTGGGGGAGGGGGGGTCTCTTCAGTCGCCCCTCCCCCTTTTAACAGAGAGGTGACGTCCCCGCGCTGACCTTCTGCATGGAGACGTAGTTGCTGCCTAAGCCCGTGGTGGCACTCAGGTACTTGGTCAGGGGGTCCAGGGACTCGGGCTTTTGGTGAAACAGCCACACCTGGAGAGAAAGAGGGTGTTGGCATGCGTTGTTCCGCCCGAGGTGCTCACAGCCAGCGCTTCCCAGAGCTCCAGACCCCTGAGTGTCTCCAGCTATGGTGTTGCCGTGAGCTGCTGATGGGGTTTGAGGGAGGAAAGCGGGGCGGCCGCTTAGCCGGGCCTTCCGGGACAGTACTTTTAAAGCCCAAGGGGAAGCCGGGACGGCTCAGCGGGTTGAGCACTCGCTTTGCAGCCCGGGAGACCAAGGATCAAATCCCAGCCCCAGCCCGTGCGGACCCACATGCTGAGCTGGGGTGTGGCCCCCAGTTCAGTTCTTGCTGGGGCCTATGGGGGAGGCTCCTGGCCCAGTTCCCGCCCTGTGCAGCCCGGCACCCACCTGTGGAGTGAAACTACATGGAAAACTAATGTCAACTATGGAGACTGCTCTGGGCCCTCCCCCTTCTCTCTGTCTCTCTCTCTCTCTCAAAAACAATAAAATCTTTAAAACCTGTGCCAGCAGCATGTGGCTTTCATGACGAGTGTGTTCCCTAAAATCTATGTGACAAAACACGTGGAGCCTTTCCCAGGGAGCACCTCTCTCTCTCTGAGGCCCGTTTCACAAATGATAAAAGGCTCAGGGGAGCCATGAACGCGCCCCAGGACTGGAGAACCGGGATTCTTGCAGCTCACGCAGCTCAGAGCCCAAGCCCCGGCAGGAAGTGCTGCCCACGGCCGGGGACACGCTCGGCCTTCACACGTCACCCCCTCCCCGTCCCATAGGCCCCGGCCACCCACACGTGCTCTGACGCTCTGTCCGTCCTGCTGATGGGCCCCTGCCCCCCACGAGCACCTGCTAAGCAGCCGCACAGATCCCCCGATGAGCCACATACCAGCGCTTCCGCCCCGTTGTGCGGTGTCAGAGTGAAGGCATTCGCAAAGAAGCGCAGCTGAGGAGAGAACGCATGGGCGTAAGGGGCAGCCCACTAGAGGAACGGCCGGGACCCCCAGGACCCCAAGGCAGGCGAGCGCTCCCCTCACTGTGTGTCCCCTATGCCTGCAGCCCCCGGGGACACTTCCCTGAGCTCCAGGAGGGAAGGACATTTCCTAAAAGGGGCATCTTCAACGCGCTGCAGGAATCTGCTCCAGCGAGACCCTTGCAACCCAAGGTCACCTGTGTGCACGGTCCGGGGAACCCCGAGAAGGAAGGGGGTGCCCGCCATGGTGCGTGGGCCAACCCAGGGGTGGGAGCTGAGGTCCCGCTTCAGGTTTTGAGGTGGAACCTGGCCACCTGCAGCTCGGCTTCTTGGGTCACGTCCCAACCCTCAGCCGCCTCCGCTTGGACCCACAGGGAACAGCGCTGGTGGGCTGGGGGTCGCTCACCAGCCACACGAGGGGCATCAGCAGCATCCACACGAAGGCGGGCAGGATGCCGTAGGTCATGTTGGTCAGCATCGTGCCCGGGCACACCACGCTTGAGTACAGGCCCTGGGGGGCACAGGGGCGGCGGGGAGTCCGCACTCAGGTGGGGCTGCTGGGCCGGAGGCCGTGCTGATGCTGAGGGCCCAGGTCCCGAGAGCATGTGATAAGGGGGCTCAGGACAGGGTTGAGGTGCAGAGCGCCGGCTCCCCCGTGTGTGTCCCCCCTCAGCTACAGAGGACGCACATCCCCAGCCACAGGAGGGACGGGGTCAGGGGCAACCGCGGGCTGCGTGTGGCCCCCCTAAAAGCTCCTCCCCCACAAAGGTTCCCACTGGGGTCCTCAGCCTGGGACTCGTCACTGTGGAGAGAGCCCCGTCCCCAAGGGGCAGCCGCAGCCACATGGAGGCGGCAACTGCGGGCCTGACGCAGGGTCCCTGACATCGGCTTCAAAGGCCGCGGGTTCTCCCTGCTCCTCAACCCCAAGATGGCCCCGCCCCTCTTGCCACGGCCCCGCCCCTGGCCATTCCCTGACCATGCCCACCTGGGGTCCCGCCCCCGGCCCAGTCCCGCCCCTGGCCTGCCCTGGTCACGCCCCTGGCCGGCCCTGGCCACACCCATGCCCTGCCCCTGATCACTCTGACCACGCCCACCCTGACCACGCCCCCGGCCCTGCCACGCCACGCCCCTGGCCCTGCCACGCCACACCCCACCTGCTGGTTGAAGTTCCTGTTCAGAGCCACGCTCAGCAGGTCCAGGGCGAACTTGGACGAGCTGTAGGGCTCGCGGCCCCTGCTGTGCTGGAAGTCCTCCAGGCTGAAGTTGGCCCTCCTGGCGTTGCGGGAGGACGACCAGATGAGCTGGGAGGGGTTGGCGCTGTCCCCCAGGAGTGGCCCCAGCTCCCGGATCTGGGTGAGGAGAAAGGGGCAGAGGCCGTGTCAGGGTCACGGGGTGCGGGTGAACGGGCTGATCATCGCGCGTGGGTGTCACGGGTGCGCTCTGCGCAGGGCAGGGCCCGTGCGGGATGCGCCGGGGGCATCCGGATGCACCAGCACCGAATGACCACGAGCAGCCGGCGCGACTCATCTAGACACTAAGTGTCCCGTGAGAGTGACCGGGGGTGGGCAGGGGACGAGCTGGATGGCTCGCTCCACACACGCCTGGAATGGTGCCGCCCATGAGCCCCCGAGGCTCCGAGAGTCAGAAGCCAAGATGAATGAGCAGCCTGCTTCACAGGTTAATGATGGGGCTGAGCTCCGCCTCCTCCCCGAGGCCATGCCCCTCCCCCAGAGGCCACGCCCTTTCTCCTCCTTGAGGCTGTGCCCCTCCTCCTCCCTGAGGCCCCGCCCTTCTCTCCTGACATCACGCCCCTCCTCCCCAGGCCCCACCCCTTCTCCCAGAGACCACGCCTCCACCTTCTCCCTGGGGCTGCAACCAGCCTCAGACCCTGTTGCATGCCGGTGCGGGCAGCTCCTCTCCCTCAGCTCCCGGCATTGCTTCCAAAGCTGCCCGTGCGTCTCCTGTCACTTCCCCTCAGCTCTCCTGCGTCATGTCAAAAACTACACACACGTGTCAGCAGGATGCTGTGGGGACCAGGGTTGGCAGAGGGACCATCCCATCTAAATGCTCAAGGACCGAATGCCAGCCAACCGTGGGTGGCTGAGCCTCACAGGGCAGCGCTGCGGGGCCCAGGCCCGGCCCTAGCACCCCAGGCGTGTTTACCAGGATAAAGTGGCCGAAGACATTGGTGGCGAACACCTCCTGCAGCCCATCTGCAGTGACCTTGTCTTCCTGCGTCAGCAGCCCCTCGGCCGTGGAGAACATGTCAATCGCTTTTCTGAAACAGCGAAAGGCAGACACTGAAGACAGCTCCCTGCTGGACCCCCCGCCCCGGATCACGCATCCCCCATTCTGGTGACAGGAGTAAAGGGGCTGCTTCAAAGACTGGGGACCCACTTCGGTCACATGCACACATGCTGCCTGGAGGCACCCCGGTCTCTCAATAGTCGACGGAAACTCTTCCCCACTTTCCAAATCAGGGGACAAGTGAGAGTCCTAAGTCAGACAGCCTCCTGCCTGGAGTTGGGCTCAGGCACTTCTGGAAGCCCCCATGCGACTGTGCTGACAATGTCCAGGAAGACAGTGAGCCCTGGCAGCCCCCCCAGCTGCTGGTCGGAGCACCTGACGCGGAGCCTGCTGCCCAAGCTGCCTTCCTGGGTCCGGGTCCCACTCACAAGCTGCCTGGTTCTGAGACAGTCTCGCTCGCAGACACCGGGGAGACCGGGAACCCCACGAAAGACCAACGCTTTCCTTCACGGCGCGGCTGCAGCACCGCCCTTCTGTTCCCCGCAACATAACACACCCTGGGCCAAACGCGGCAGCAAAACAAACGCCTCCCTGCCGATCAGATCAGCTAGAAAATGTAAAGTTACCTGGAAAAGAGCCCGGAGAAAAGTGCACTGACGTTCAGGTGTGGGTTGGGCATGATCCCAGCGTTCAGATACACACAGTCCAGTCTCTGAAACCTGCCAGTGAAACACCGAGTGTCAATCATGTGAGGGTTCCAGTTTGAGGGGGGCTTCAGACAGAACTTGGGGAGCTCCTGTGGGCTCTGATCTGTACCCCTCCCAGCCTTGTCCCCCCAACTAGGCCCTGTGGCAGCCCTGCATTTATTGAACACCCCACCTCCCGGTCTCAGGAAGTTTTCTGCCTTGTTTGTTTAAGATTCCCATCTCCCACAGTGATGAGTAAAACTTATATAACGTTGATCTAAGCGCCCACCGGCTCTGAACTGTCTGTGCTGGGCCCCAAGTGCCAGAACCTTTCCTGACACAGAAGAGCTGTGCGGGCCTTGCATGCCAGGTGACAAGAGCACACAGGAATACAAGGAAATTGCAGAAGCAGAATCAGGCAGGTGCTCCCAGCAAGCTGCTTCTGGGACACGCCATAGAAAGGCTTGTGAAATGCTGACTTGAGGAAGCTTTTTCATGTTTAAACCTACATAAGCCTGAATCTAAGGGTATTTCTTCTGAACTCCACTTCAGAGCATCTCCTAGAATTCTGTGCATCAGCCTGTCCCGTGCCCAGCACAGTAAGAGCCATCAAGTGCATAAAAAGCCTGACATGAGCAAGAGCTATCTGGACACCGCCACGCAGTCCCAAATCTGCCAGTATTGCTACAGCCACTGTTTCTGAAACGTGGATACCACCACCCACCAACACTGCACTAACATGCTGCCAAGCAGGCAATGATTACATCAATGCCCATCCTACAGCTCGCCCTCACCGCCCACCTGCCACTGGGGCTAAGTCACTATCTTACCAAATACAAAGTGACTCACTTGTGATAGCTAAGGAACAGGGCGGAGACCTGGATTCTAGGACCCACACAAGTGGTGCAAAGTCCGGTGACCTTGGGCACATTGGTCTTATTTCTGCATCTGAGTCTCTTCACTTGTTACATGCCAGTACCTGCATGACCTACTTAGCGATCGGAAAGATGCAAGGAACACACTCAGGTATCAACGGCGCTACCTGAACGCGAGGCTTCCACACGGGCGGTGTACAGTAGGGAGCTCAGCAGGTTGAGCGCTTGCCTTGCAACTGCGAGGTTTGGGGATGCAATCGTGGCCCCGGCCCGTGCAAACCCACACGAACTGCGGCGCAACTGGTACCCGCTGGGATGACGGCCAAGGTTCTCGCCTCCCATGCGGGAGGCCCCCAGTTTGGTTCCCACCCCACGCGGCCCCACATCCAACCGTGTGGAATGAAACTCTCAAAACTAATAACGTACAACTATGGAGACGGCTCCGGGCCCTCCCCCTTCTCTCTCTCTCTCTCTTCCTCCTTCTCTCAAACAATAAAATAAATCTTAAAAAAAAAAAAAGATTCGATGAGAACCAGAGACGTCTCCCGCCCCCCCCCCCCAGCTTCCTGCCCGCCGGCTGCGCGCGTCGCGGCCCCAGGGGAGGGAGCGCGCCCCGCGGGAGGCCCACCTGTGCCGGAGCTCCCGCGCAGCCCGGAGCACAGAGCGCAGGTCGCCCACGTCCACTAACACCACGGACACCTGGGCGGCGGGGCACGCGGCCAGCAGCGCGGCGCGGGCGGCCTCGGCCCGGCCCGGGTTCCTGCAGGCCAAGCACAGGTGCAGCGCGTCGTCCTCCTGCAGCAGCCGCTGGCAGAGCGCGAGGCCCACGCCGCTGGGAGGGAGAGGCAAACGGAGAGGGCGTTGGCCGGCCCGGGCCGCACAGGTCGCCCTTCCCAGGGCAGGGCCGGGCTGTGCCCTCGGGGCCTGAGCCGCCGCCCGCCGCCGCCCAGGAGCCCTCACCTGCTCGCGCCAGTGACGAGAACCACCTTCATCGCTGCGCACAGACAGAGCTGCAGCTGTGTGGCTCTCCTAGGTAGAACCGGGATCCGGCCAGGCCCTGCCTCCCCAATCTGCCATCCAATCGGGGCTCGGGATGGGCACGGCCAGGCCCCGCCCCCTCCAATAGGGTCTCGGGACGCTGCACGGCCCCTCCGCCCCACCCTCCAATCAGGACCCCGGGACACTATACGGCCACGCTTTGTCCCAGCTCTCCAATCAAGACCTCGGGACGCAGCACAATCCCGCCTTCCCACTCTGCCACCCAGTCATAGCCCGTAGACGCCGCACAACCACGCCCCGCCCCGCCCTCCAATCGGGGCCCGGGACGCTGCACGGCCAAGGTCTGCGCCCCGCCCTCCAATCAGGGCCCGGGACGCAGCGCCTCCTGGTGGGGTGAGATAGGCCGAGGGGCGGAGCCCGGGACGCGGAGTCCCGAGCCAATCCCAGCTCTCCCGCCTCCGCGGCTCAGGAGACTCGCCTGGGACCCCGGCTGCCGAGCCGGTTGCCCTGCGAGCCTGCTCTCGGGTTCATGGTCGTTGGCACGCGACGGACCTGTGCTGTGGCTGCTCAGATGGGCACTCGATGCACGAAGGCCCTCGGGGGTCGGGCCTAGGAGCCTGGGGACTTGGCCACTGGGTGCCCGCCCCTGAGTGCATCCCGCACCGAGCCCCCTGCCAGCCCACTTCTGCTCCCACACCTGCTGCCCTAAAACGGCGCTGAATGTGAAGAACCAGGTTTCATAAACTTGGGCTTTGGGATGGAGTCAGATCTCGGGACCTGGCAGGACCGCACGGGTCATGCACTGTACCCTCCTCCCGTCATTCCTGGACACTTTGTGTCCATCCCCTTGTCCCAGCCCATTGCTCTAAAAAAAAGTATGTTCCCGTCACTCAAAGCTACAGGTGTAAACGTGCCCTTCCGGGGCCGGGTGAGGAGCATGCTGCCCGGCTGGCTCCACGCTCGCGTCTGGGTTGTGGCTGCTGCTTTTGCTGCTTTTGCTGCTTTTGCGTGGGCAGCCTCAGACAGACCCGTGTTTGCACGCAGAGGGAGTTCTGTGTGTGCAAAAGGACACCTTTGCGACAACAGTAATAAAGGATCCCCGGGTCAGGACTGGAGTCCCCAGAACGGGGCGGATGTGACAACAGCAAAGACCAGTCTGGCGTGATTGCATGTGTGCCAGGGACCTTCCTTCCCATGACCAGGCTGCTCACACGCGTCACGGCTCCGCAGGGCGCCCGCCCTGCCACCCCATCCGGTGCCCCGTTGGTGCAGCTACGGAGTGAGGAGCACAAAGCCCAGTGCCGGCGCTGTCGGCTCGGAAAGTGGGGTCCCCCGGGAGCACATTTCTTTAATCGTTGTTATTTACAATTTCTCATCTGACAGACTTAACAGAATAAATAAAGAGAAAATATACAATGGGTAGCTCGTTTCTTTTTCTAATACAGAGAACGTTTATGCGTTCCATTCTGGGATGACGGCGATAGGTTTTAAGCAGGAATGAACGAAACCAGTTTGGTTTTTTTTAATTTTGACAAGACGCACCCTCCACCACACCCTGCAGAGCAGGGTCCCCAAGTGGCCGCTCCTCGGAAGCAGGGACCACCCCCAGAGGCTCCTCCCCGGAAGCAGGGACCCCCAGAGGCTCCTCCCCGGAAGCAGGGACCCCGGTGGACAGCACGGGGCAGGGCGGGTGCTGCAGCCTGAAGGGCATGATTTGGCCGCGGCCCACGGGCGTTGTGCTTCCCGCTCAGGTCGTTCCCAGCCTCCTTCCCAGAAACGAGCTTGCGCTCCAAGCACTAGCCTTGTGCCCCCAGCACCGTCTCTCTGGTCTCTGCAAAGCCTTCCCTCGGGCCTGCTGTTAGGGTCAGGCCAACGGGCCTACTTTTGCAACTTCCTGTGAGTCTCAAAGTATTTCAGACGAAGACTTTTTTTTTTTTTTTAAAGGAGGCATGACTGCCCGCCTTGCCCGCCGCTGCTCCCTGTAGCAGAAAACTCCAAAGGCTGGAAATGCTGCCACCGCTAACCGTTCCGGCCTCTTTCTGGGTCAGCTCTGCGTTCCAAGACCTTTAGCAAGTGGGAGATACGTTCACCTGTTTCTATAAATGTTAGGTTTCAATTCAGAGGCATTTCCCAGCGGGGGCCAGGATCCTCGCCTTCCAGAAACATCCAGGCACCTGCCTGTGCGCGTGGCCAGAGGCCAGGGTCGTACTGAGAAGCTGGAGGGCTGTGAGTTCAATCTGGGATCAAAGACTTCAGAGCCACGTTTTAGGAGTGGTCTAGGCCTTCACTGTAGCTTTATTTCTCTCTAGTTTTGGACAAAACAGAGGCTGCTCTCTTTTAGCACATTTCCTTGGAACTTCATTGCTTTTCCTCTTCCTGACACTCCCCCTCTCTGTCACTCAAAGCGCGTGGCCCCGCCCCGCCACGTGGGACGCCGGGATGGCTCCTGCACAGCGCACCCCTCCTTGTGTGGGTATCAGACCCCACGCCGTCCGTACACGGCCCCCCTATTGCCTCACTGCCCCCTGCGGCCTCTGTGCGCGCAGCACTAAGGGCATTAACAGAAGCCTGAGCCCGGAGCCGCCACGGACACCCATGTCCAGGGCTTCGTTTCCAGGCCCAGGGCGGCCGGAGTTCTCAGCCCCATAAAGCCCGGGGCTCAAGGACACAGAGCGCTGGAAACCCCTCCGTCTTCCCCGTCCTTCCCGGTGGGCGCGCACGGGGGGCTTCCCCTTCCTCCAACCCTGCAAAGCTCCTTCTGGTCCCTTCCCGGCCCAGGCGTCCCGTTTTCAGCATTCTGACCATCGCCGTCAGCCGGGGCTTCTTCCTCCTCCGCACGTGCTCCCCTCTTGTCTCCAAGACACTTGCTTTGTCCTGCCCGTTCCTGTTCCCGTCTTCAGGACGTGCGCTCCACAGCACCCCGTCCTGCCACCCACTTCCCCACAGCTGCCACTGTGCCAGCCCTCGCTGCCTCTCTCCTCTCCATGCCCGTCAGGATTCATTCGGGCCTCGCTGTCAGCACCTTCCCCTGCCGGCACACACTTAAACCTGACGATCCGAACCCATAGCCACATGAGCCTTCCACGCTCCTCCCGAAGAGCCCGGCCTACTGGTGACTCAAGGGCAACAAGGCGCCGTGCGTCGCATCCCTCTCCTGCCCCTTCTCGCAACCACGCCTGGCTTCACCCATGCGGATTCGCGCTGCTTGCTGCTCACAACGCTCCTGCGCAGGGAGATCGGTCGGGTCTCCGGGGTTGTGCTGTCAACGGGACGGGCGTGGTCGTGTCTGTAACACAGTCCCCATGTCGGAAGCCGGGCGCCTTCCTCCGCCCGCAAAACGGGGACAGCACGTGACGACAGACACCTGACCCCAGATTTCCTCTGACTCAAGGCCAGGAAGGCCCAGCACACTGGGCTTCTTTCAGACACGAGGACTGCCCGTGGGACCGAAAAATGCCATGTATTCGGGCGGAACTGAAAACAGAACTAATTGGAAAGATGTTAGAACAAGGGAGGGAAATTGTATCCTTGTATCTTGCCACGTAAGTAGTCATGGCGTGGTCTGGACGTGGCCGAAGCTGATCTGGGCGTGGTCCAGGCGTGGCCAAAGCTGGTCTGGGTGTGGTCTGGCTTGGCCCCCGAGGCCCATGGATGCTCCGCGAGCCAGTTCCTGTCACAAGTCAGATGTGCGTGCACGAGTGTATCCCGTTAGGACTCGTGAATAGCTGAAGCTGGCGCTGACCCAGAAAGGCCAGTGCGGTAGGTCCCCAGGTGTCAGAGGACACGGCTGGCCCTACACTCGTCAAAGGAGTCAGGAGTTTGGGGGCACCCGAGAGTCTCCGGGCACACGTGGTGGCATCACTGTTACGGTTACAGTGACTTCTTGCCCATTGGCTCGGCCGACGACTCAGAGCCCAGACGAGCAGCGAGCGGCGTGCGTGTGGGCTGTAGGTCCCGTTACCCAGCGAGCCCTGAGCGGGCGGGAACCGGGGGAGGCTTCCCAGCCATCTCATGCCGAGCCTCCCGCTTACGGATGAGGATGCAGAGCCCAGCAGGCAAAGCAGCTTGTCCTGGGTGATGCACGTGGCTGGAAGCAGATACGATGATGCTCCCAAAGCTCTAGGACCCCCCAGCCAGGGGCCTCTCCAAGGTTGGTGCTGGGAGACACCAGGGGCTGGTCCCAGCACATGATCCGGCACCTGGAGGGGAGGCAGGTGACCTGAATGTGACCTTGGGGTGTGAGGTTGATGCTCCTGCTACGGCCGGGGGTGTGCTGGAGGCTGAACAGGGGACCTCGCATTCCTGAGAGGCTGTGACAAGGCACCGCGTGGGGACAGCACAGCCTCTGAGCTCGGAGCTCACTGAGTCTCAGTCTCTCCTCATTTGTCCTCGGCCAGAACTGAGGGTGCCCGGTTCCGGCCTCCCATCCAGCTAGGATTCGGGGGGCGAGAGGTCTGAGTCCCCATGAATCCCGAAGCCAGAGCCTCACACCTTCTCCGCTGGTCACAGTTGCTCCGAGGACGGGAGTGTGTGCTCAGCCGTGGTGCAGGGTGGCTGCTCCGTCACACTCGGCCTGCCCAGCACATCGGGTGCCAGCTACGCCGCCCCATCTCCTGTTCCGGGGCCCACAGCTCCCCCAGTTCTGCAGCCCGTGACCCTCCAGAGTGGACGTCGGTCTCGCCATGACATCCCTGACTGGCCTTGCCGGAACCCTTGTTGTGCAGGCCTGAGGACTTCAGCCCCTGTCCCTGGGCCCCCCGGGGGCCGCCTCCGTGAAAGGAGCCGGGGGGGGGGGGGGCTTTGAAGAAGAACCGCAGGCCCTCAGATCCTTCCCATTCTTGAAATGCCCGTTTTCACGGATTCAGCGCCCAGCTCTCACTGAAACGCACACCTGAAAATACCCGACCGAGCCACGGAGGGGGCCCTGTGCAGCCATGAGCCTCACACCTGCGGCCCTCAGACCTCTGCCAGGTTCATGCGGGATGGAGGCACCATCCTTCGCCCGCGGTGCCTGCGCCTGGGTTTGGTTTCACTCTGCAAACCACAGGTTCCTGTGCTCCGTGCCCGCAGGGGTCCTGCTGGCCTACCCAGAGCCTCTGTACTTGGGCCCGTGGACCCCGAGCCTGACCCCCAGAAGCTGGGGTTCCTCACACGTGTGTAACGTCCCCTGACAGGGAAGGGCCAGGTCCAGAGGCCACGCCCGGAAGTGCGTGCACCCGGATCATGGCTGAAAACGCTCCATCCACCTCCACACCGGCCAGGTGTCTTCTCCCACTAAACGCCGAAATCTCACGTTTGCTATGTCATCAGGATCCTTCAAGTCCTTCTTTCTGAAACTGTTTTTTTTTTTTTTTAAAGTGACATGGAAAAACATCTTGTAGAATCTGCACATTTATACACACAAGCATATTTAACCTTTATAAATTATCTAAATTATCTAGCCTCTGTTACCCAACACTGGTATATCAAGTAACATTGCTTTACTAGGTGTTTATCTGCCCTAGGCTTATTATTTTTTGACTTTTTTAGTTCTTTAATGTAAAAAAAAAAATGCATATACGGGTCAGGGGTAGAGTGGAGCGTGGAGCGCAGGGAGACGAGGGACAGAGAGACGTGCGCTGCAGGCCGGTCCGGGTGGCGCGCCTGCGAGCAGGGCCGCGCGGCGGAGGCCGGGGCGGCGTCACTCGTCCGCCTGCTGAAGCAGCAGCAGGTGGATCTCTTGGAAGGAGGGCCGGTGCTTGCTGTCTCTCCGCCAGCAGCTGAGCATGAGTTTGTACACGGAGTCGGGGCAGATGGCCGGCTGCGGCAGGTACGTCTGTGGACACGACAAGGGACAGAGACGGAGGACGCTGAGTCCAGAGGCGGGAGGGGAGCTCGATGCGCATGGTCCTGCGGCCTTGACCTTGAAACGGGCGTGGCGCAGCCCCTGCCCCACGGGCTCGCTGTCTCTCCCATTCCCTGTGCCCCCTACCGCCGCCACGCACGGGATGAGGCAGCAGTACAGACACCTCAGGCTGCAGGTGAGAACAGCAAGCCCTCCATGCGGGGCCCCCCCAGACTCGGGGTTCTCTGGGCCAGGACAGTGGGGGCAGCCGGAAGGCGTCCCAGTTTCCGCAGCCCCTTAAACGGAGCAAAGTCTTAGCCAGACCACAGAGTGTGGTGCAGGGCCCTCCCTGCGCACCCTGACCTGCGCTGGGGGCAGGGTTTCTTTCTTACATGACTCTGCCCACCCAGCACGCCCTTCTCTGCAGCGGCCAGCGTGCCAGGTACTGGCCAGACCTAAGCTTCTCAAGTTCCCGCTGAAGCCACTAGCTCCTGCCCGGCGCCCTGGCATCTCCTACAGCAACACCCAACGGCCCTCGGCACGCATGCGCGGTCACATGGCTCTAGCTGTGACTTTTTTTTTTTGAGAAGCCTCCATACTGTTCCCATTCCCGCCCACAGGGGCTCTTTCCTGCACACCCTGCGGTCTTGGTCCTAACGGCCATGCTGACAGGTGCGCGGCGGTTTGGCTTTGCATTTCCCTGACGACGCGGGATGGTCGGGGCCTTTTCTTGTGCCTGTCTGTCTGTCTGTCTGCTCTGGGACGTCTGTCCACATCCTCTGCCCCCCTTTTTAAATTGCATTATATTTTTCCCATTGAGTTGTATGAGTTCTTTATATAGTTTGGATATTAACCTCTTATCAGACACGTGATTTACAAATACATGGTGATGGAAGGAGAACTGACTGGTGGTGAGCACACAGTGCAACACACAGGTGCTGTATTATGGAGGTGTACACTTGACACCTGTATAATCTAACCTGTCACCCCCACAAATTTAATAGGTTTAAAAAAAATTTTTTTTTAATTAAAAAGGAAAAGAAGCCATGAGCCGGGGCCCTTGTGAGTGTGGAAACCCAGCTTCTCCTGAGCTCCGAGAGGCCACAAGAGCTGGGCCCAGGGGCACCTGCCCACAGTGGGGAGCGCCCGGTACACCCTGATCCTGGACATACAAGTCCAGAAACGCTGCTGGGCAGTCCAGACCAGATGTTTACTGAATGCTGATAGATCACGTTCACGCTCATATTTCTCAACCAGGAAGATAAACCTCACCATCTAGATCAAGAAGCAGACCAAGCGTGAGAGAACGGGATTTAAGTTCCTGGTGTCTGTGGGTTGGACAGGGGACTGACGGGACCCCCTCCTGCCCTCCGATGGCTCTGGGCTGACACATGGATGAAGCAGAGTGTCTGGCTGGAGGCCTGGGGCCGGGGCACCTTGGTCTTTCGAGTTATCTGGATGATCAGGGACCAGAGGCCTTACCGACCAGGTAGCCTGTCTCCACTTCATCTCGCTCAAGAGCCCCCAGGTGCATGTCGGTCCACCCCCAGCAGTTCTCACCTGCCTGCCTTGGTCTCGGAAGAACTCTCCAGTATTCTCGATGACCTGCTCATCCGACAGCTGGGAATACGGCTGCTCCTGGCAAAAGGTGAAAGTCTCCCACAGCGTCACCCCAAAGGCCCACACGTCACTCGCGGTAGTGAACTTGCCCTGTGAGAATAAGGGGAAAAAAGAGGAATCAGAATAGCCCGCATGACAAGGATCTGAAATTACCGACCCCCCACGCCCTACGGAGCCTCAGGAGCACAAAACCCGCCAGAACACTTGCTGAGGTTCCAGAGGACACGGTGGAGTTGCCCGGACACTATCCCCATGGGCTCAGCTGAGGCTGCTTCTCCGGACAGCAGACCATGTCCCTAGCCCCGCCCCCGCCCCGCCCCACTTTCTCTCCACACCACGCCCACTCTCCATGCCACGCCCACCTCCCCATGCAACGCCAGCCCCGCCCACATCCCTAGCCCCGCCCCTGCCTCCCTCCACACCACGCCCACTCTCCATGCCACGCTCACTCCCAGCCACGCCCACCCACATCCTTAGCCACCGCCCACCGCCCTAGCCCCCTGCTTCCCCTCCACACCACGCCCACTTCCAGCCACGCCCCCACCCCTAGCCCCGCCCCCTGCACACCAGCAGGATGCTCTCCCAGGACATCCAGCGAATGGGTAGCACCGCGCGGCCCTGGATGCGGTAGTAGTCGCCGCTGTACAGGTTCCGGCTCATCCCGAAGTCGGCGATCTTGATGGTGCAGTTCTTGCCCACCAGGCAGTTGCGCGTGGCCAGGTCTCGGTGCACAAAATTGAGAGAGGAGAGGTACTTCATGCCGGAGGCGATCTGGATGGCCATGAACTTCAGGTTGGCGTAGCTGCGGAGGCGCCAAGCACAGGAAGTCGCCCGCGGGCAGGGGAGGCCGCGAGAGGCGCGCATTCGAACGCTGGTGGCGCGCAGGCGCGGGGCCGACCCGCCACATCCCCCGCGCACGGCCGCCGCAGACCCCAGGCCCTGGCGCGCGCGCAGGGCACCCGGGAAGAGCCGGCGCTCACCTGACGGTGGGCACGCTCCCGGAGGGGGAGCTGGGGGGCTCGTGGCGGGACAGGAACTGGTTGAGGTCCCCGTTCTCCATGTACTCGGTGATCATGCACAAGGGGTCGTCGGCGATGCACACGGCCAGCAGCCGGATGATGTTCGCGTCCTTGAGCCGGGACATGATCCTGATCTCCTTCAGGAAGTCGTTCCTTTGGACACAGACACACGGGGGTGGCCAGAGTTAAGGGGCCAGAGGGGGCGTGGATGCAGCAAAGCCACGCCCCCACAGAACCCCCAGTCCCCGAGCCTCCCCGAGGGCAGCGGCTGCTCGCCCTGCCATGTGCCACCCTTTGTTCCGCTGTCACCTTTTGGGGAATGAGAAGCACCCCCCGGTCCCTCGCAAAAGGCGGGCCACACAGAAAGTGACGCACCTGCCAGGCCACATGCACGCTGCCCCCAGCGGCCCCGCCAAGCACAACTCACACTGGGACACACACCCGAGGACAATGACGCTTTGTCTGATGCGAATAAGGGTGGGCCTGCCCAGTCCCCCCTCGGGCTCGGGGGTTTTTCTTCACACAGGAAGCGCCTGCCCATCACGGCGTTCCCCACAGCATGGCGTGAAGTTTAAGGTGGTGGTGTGGGGCCATTTCAGAAAGAAGTCCTCGCTCGGCCGAGACTCACAATTGTATTTGGTGACAGCCCCCCTCCCCCCAGTCACCAGGTGGGGGAGGACCTTTCCAGGAGCAACATTTGGGGTAGTGAGGCCACCAGCCCACGTTCCTGTTCCCCAAACCTCGGGAGCAGATCGCTCATAACTGTCCTGTGAGTTTTCTAGGAACCCGGGCTGGGGCTGGACTGTATCAATATCCCTCCCGAACCACAGGAACTGCATCAACCCCCAAAACCGGGGCGGGCTGCCCACCCCTGCTGGTTGGGAGGGGTCGGAACCAGGGCTCAGGGCCTCCTTCTCTTGCTGCCTCAGCCATGTGCCCAGACGGACACAGGGGCTGCAGACAGCGTCCCCAGTCCCTCAGACCGACAGACCCCTAAGACTGAACTTCCCAAGCCGCCTCGGGTCTCTCCTCACTCGCCGTCTTCATGCCACAGCCTGTTGCTAGCAGGTTGCTTGGAACCCCATCACCGCTGTTGGGATGTGCGGTAATTTGGAGATGAGGGATCGTCAATGGTCCCGCACTCTGAGCACCGGGGAGACGGGTCACCCACACAGACGGGAGGCACCCGTGTCCCCCCAGGCATGGGCTTCCTCAGGGACACGTCTGGCCAGTGGTCACTGGGTGAGGAGGAACTCACTCACCATCGCTAACGGGAAGGCGGTTGTTGGATGGTGGGGGGGTGTCTGGAAACTGTAATTTAGGCCAGACAGGACCCCAGTTTGGGAAACTGCTAAGGGGCCGGGGACCCTTTTGCTTTGAGGTCTGTGGATACTTTTCCAAGTGGAGGTAGCGTCTCGTTTGGGAAGGGGGGTGTTGCTGGACATAAGAAAAGGAGCGTAAAAGAGAAAAAGGAGATGAGAAAGCAAACAGAGGAGCAGGAGGAGGAAGGTGGGTGAGGGAAGCGCTCGCTGAGCCGTGGGAATAACGTCTGGAAGGATGTCAGGACAGCGGCTGAGGAAGCTGCACACCCAGCGCCTTGCATGGGGGGTGGGACGTGTGCATCTGTGTCGCTGGGAGATGGGGACCCAGACGAGAACGGCCGGCCCGTCAGGACATGAGCCGGACGTGGGACACGCCGGCGGCTCCCATTTCACGGGGGAGCCCTCGGGGACGTGCCCCGTCCGGAAGATGAGGGGCGTTCACCACGCACACCACACACCTGGCGTTCTTGTTGGCGTCGGCGCGGAGCATTTTCACAGCCACCAGGACGGGCTGGTTGGCGCTGACGTCTGGGGCAAAGTCTTTGTCTTTGAACTTCTCCATTCCCTCCACTTCGCAGAGGTGAACCTGGACAAAAGCCAGTGTCACCCTGGCCCCTGCTGGGCACTTCCCGGGGGCACGCTGACTCTTACAAGTCACTCACAATCATCAAAGACTGACAGGAAGGTATGTGTCCATGCCCTTGAGTCAAATCATTGACAAAAAAAACAACAACATATGCCCCCGCCGTACAGGGGAAACACACGCCCAGCAGAAGCTAACTCCATGAGCGAGCGAATCAAACCCAGTGGTTCGTGGCCGCAGAGCTCCCTGTAAAATGCCACTCAGTGTAAGTGCTCGAACGGCCACTTAAGGAAATCGAGTCACTGGGTCATATGAAGCAAAAGCAATTTCCTCTCCAAGACGACCGCTCAGTGTGGCATTAGCATCACATGTAACGCCGATGGTGACGAAACGGATGCCACAGACCCTGCTCGCTCCTCCAACACCAAACCCACCCAAGGGCAAGGCGTGCCACCCCCTGAAAACCGGCCACACGCTTGTTAAAACGTCACATTGTCACTGGGACTGATACGTCCCTAAGACTGAAATGTCAGCATGCCCGCTGAGTGTGACAAGGGCACTTGGGAGTTCATGTGGCCCCGTAAGAGCAACAAGCCACACGGCACATGCATGACCCTGAGGGACCCCGAGGAGGGTGAGCCCCCTTATTGCAGCTGGTGACCACCTCCCCAGTGGCTGATGGCTGCGACCAAAGGCAGGATGAGGCTATTTGTGACTATTTTACGCGGAACTCCCATTAAAAGGGGAGAAAACAAAGTGGCTATCGAGTGGCAGGGTGTTCTTGGACAGCTTATAACCCATGACCACATCTTATGGGTGCCCACATTCTGTAACCTGTTGTCATAATGTTTGAAAATGTTGTTTTTCAGGATATCTCAAAAGTCTACTGACTTGCCCACTTCAAAAGCCTCTATAGAAATCAGAGGACCCAGAAACTCCCCGGGTATTTGACACAGATGAGGACAACGCAAAGGAAGGAGACACGGGGGAGCCCCCAGCCCCCCAAGACGCCGCTCACCTCCCCAAACTGGCCCTCGCCCAGCTTCTCCTTGAAGGTCAGGAGCTTCCGGGGGAACTCTTCCACGGCCACGTCCTTCCCCGAGAGCAGGTCCATGGTGACGGCTGGCACTGAGTAGGTATTGCCTCCTGTCACGCCCTGGAGGTTCACAATGTCAGCCTCCGCATAGTGGGGCACCCCCTCGGGCCCCCCGGGCTGGGCGGGCTTCACAACACCGCTGCAGCCTGAGAAGACAAGGGTGGGGCCTCATTCTGGAGGCAGCTCCAGACTTCAAGGGGGGGTGTGTGTGTCTAGAACATTCCAGGGGCAGCCCTGCCACCCTGACATTCTGCCTGGGTCCCGGTCAGCCTGCCGGCCACCACCATGCCTCTCGCTCTTGTCCTCATGTCAGGAGGGCTACCCGGCCCCATGCCCGTGGGGAGGCCACCAGAAGAAGGTCCCCGGTGAGCAGCATATGCCTTTAGCGGAAGACACTATCGCTGACTTAATAACCTAGCTTAGGTATTTGAACGCTTTCTGATTAAATTGATATGATTTAGTGTAAGAAACAGGGGTTGGGGGGAGGTAGATTCCCGATGGCCGTTCAGCCTAAGAAGTACAACCACGTAGCTCAGCCCTTTATTCTGCTGCCAGTAAAATCCCAAGGTCAATGCGCCCCTTTCAGCATTTGTCGTCTCCTTTCAAGGAGGCCCCTGGGGAGCCAGTGCTATTGCAGGCAGCCCCGTGTGCCCCTCAGCCCCCTGCACCCCACGGGCAGGGGCCGCTCTTCTGTTGCTGGCTGTGCACAAGCTGCTGGGAGCCGCAGGGACCACCCGGGGGCCCCCTCTGACGTCACTGTGAGGCGGTGCTTAGCAGTGGGGGCCGGCCCGTCTCTACCAAGCAGTGCTTTTATGGAGAACAGGCAAAACTATGGGTTCTCGATAAACTCTGGTGCGATTCTGCAACGTCTTCACCAGGGAGAGACCACCTGACACGAGACGGCGATGTCTCCTGTGCGGCCGCACAAGCGGGACGTGCGGGGAGCGGCCGGCTGCCTTTGTCCACTGTTCTCCGGGTGACAGTCCCGTCCTGCACTGACCCCGAATGGCCTTTGGGGTCGGGAAGCACCTTATCGGGCCACTGGCCTCCTTCCTAAGATGCGGAGGTTGGACTGGGTGGACCGCTCGGGGTCCCGGGGTGGAAACACCTTCGTGACACCTGCACGTGGGCCCCTCCGAGAACCTGCTCTGAGCTCTAAGTGCAGCTGCTCCGCTCAGGCCCTGGCGCCCAGCCGGCCGGGAGGGGGCGGGGCTTCCGCCGGCGAGCACGCGATTGGGTTGAGCACGCGCTCGTCATGCCCCCCAGGCTCCGCCCCAGGCGCGCCCGGCCCCGCCCACCTGGCTCCTCCTCGCCCGGCGCGAACTCGGGCAGCTTGCGGAGCAGCCGCGAGGGCTCCTGGTAGTCGGGGCGCAGCGGGAAGATGCGGTCGTAGGTGGAGCTGGACTCCTGCTCGCTGGGCGAGGACGAGCGGTTGTTGTTGAACATGCTGGACTCGCTGGGCAGGGACAAGCTGACCGTCATTTCGTCATCCAGCATCCTCCGGGAAGCCTGCGGGGGGTGACAGGGCGGTGGCACCTGTGGCTCTTGCGCTCGGCCTCATCGTCCACCGATGCCAGGATGGACGCCCTAAAGCGTGGGCTCTGCTGACTTCTCCCTGCTTCTGACACTGAAGGGCTCCTCCACTCAGTGGCCTGACAGAGGCAGGAGCTCACCTGGTCCCTTGGGCCTGCAGGTTAGGGTAACACACCCCCGCACCCTGCATTTTTACCAACATTAGGGAAACACACCCCTGCACCCCGCATTTTTACCAACATTAGGGTAACAGCCCTGCACCCCGTGTATTTACCAACATTAGGGTAACACACCCCTGCACCCTGCATTTTTACCAACATTAGGGTAACACACCCCTGCACCCC